>JBBMKD010000074.1:180816-203155 GCA_037834095.1 Argya squamiceps | reverse complement strand
TGCTGCCCACCACTGCTGCCTTGGCTGGTGCCCCCATTTGTGTGCCCACTACTGGCCTCATTGCCCTGGGTGCCAGCCGTGTTTCCATCACCCTTGTCCTGGTTGGTGTCAGCCTTGTTTCCGTCACCACTATCCTGGTTGGTGCCAGCCCTGTTTCCGTCACCCTTGTCCTGGTTGGTGCCAGCCCTGTTTCTGTCATTATTGTCCTGGTTGGTGCCAGCCCTGTTTCCGTCATTATTGTCCTGGTTGGTGCCAGCCCTGTTTCCGTCATTATTGTCCTGGTTGGTGCCAGCCCTGTGTCTGTCATTATTGTCCTCGTTGGTGCCCTGGACCTTGTTGTTGTCACTGTCCTGGGTGTTGTTGTCATTTGTGTTGCTGCTGCCCTTGTCGTCGCTACTTTTGCCAGTGCCAGCCTCGTTCTTCTCACTGTTGTCCTCCTTGGTGCCCTCATTCTCGGAGTTGCCTGGCTGGTTGCCACCCTGGCTGTCCTTGTTGGCATTGCTGTCCTGGTCTTTGCCCTGCTTGTTGTTGTTGTTCTGGCTGCCATTTTGGCCACCAGTGCTGGTGTCTGTACTGCCTTGGCCACCAGTGTCACTGCTTGGCTTACCCTGGCCATCACTGCTGGTGTCAGTACTGCCTTGGCCACCATTGCCACTGTTTGGGTTGCCTTGGGCACCATTACTGGTTTCTATACTGGCCTGGCCACCAGTGTCACTGCTTGTCTTACCCTGGCCATCATTGCTGGTGTCAGTAGTGCCCTGGCCACCATTGTCACTGTTTGGGTTGCCTTGGGCACCATTACTGGTTTCTGTACTGGCCTGGCCACCAGTGTCACTGCTTGGGTTGCTCTGGACACCATTGCTGCTGTTATGGTCTTCACCTCCTTGTCCCTCGCCTCCTGCATTGCTGCTTTCACCATTCCCATTTGAACCTTGGCCATCCTGAGCAGCCCCCGTGTTGCTGCCTTTTTCTGACTCTTTCTTCTTCTTCTCCTCCTCCTCTTTGTTGCCATTTCCAGTCAGACTGCTGTCATTCTGCTCCTCGTTTGTCGTCTGCTTCTCATCCCGCCTCGTCGTCCTACCCAGGTCTGTTTCGAGGTTGCCGTTGTTGGATTTATCCTTTCCATCGTTTTTGTTCTCTGGGGCCATGCTCCCGTGTTTCTGGTTGTCACCTGCTCCAGGTGACTTGGCCTCGTCAAGCACTGTGGAAGATTTGCCGGAATCTGTTTGCGAGGTCTCTGCTGTGGGCAAACATGGACAGCACAGTCAGCCGGAAACGGGGGGGTGAGAACTGGAGAGCAGGAGAGCAGAGGGGAAATCCCCCGAGAGGGACGAAAAGGAACCTCAAGGGAGAGGAAGGACCTCGGAGGGGACGGAACGGGGGTTACCAAGGAGGGAGGGGAGCCCCCGGGTGACCGAACGCGGCGGATCACAAGGAACCCTCCGGCAAGCGGGGCCCAAGGGCAGAGGAGGCCCTACATATCAGTGCAATGCCTGACCCAGCCCTGGGCTCAAGGCCTTCGCTGCCCTCTCCTACCCCTGCCACAGTCCCCCCGCGACCCCTCCCCGGGTGTGCCAGCGGCCCCTCACCCACGGCGCGGGCGGCGCAGAGCCCCAGCAGCAGCAGCAGCAGCAGCGGGCGCGGGGCCTCCATGGCGGGCGGAGCCCTCACCGCCGGCTCGGCCTGGCGGAGCCGCTTCCGGGCACGGGCGGCTCGAGAGCGGGGACCGGACGGGAGGGGCGAGAACGGCGGCGAGGGGGCGGGGACTGAGCGGATGGGGGGCGTGTCCACGCTCTTGGGCGGGGCCTCGCTGAGCGGGGCGTGGTCTGGGATTTGTAGCACTAAGGGGCGGGGTTATGAGCACTAAGGGGCGGGGTTATGAGCGCTAAGGGGCGGGGTTATGAGCACTAAAGGGCGGGGTTATGAGCGTGACGGCATTGACGGGGCGGGGCTTGTTCCGGCTGGGGGCGGGGCTTGGGGAGGCCGGACCCCATTGGTCGGCGGTTGGCGCCCCCTGGCGGGTGCGGGCCCCCCCGCGGGGTTACAGTCAAATTTTGGGTTAAAAGCTGCCGGTTTGGGGTCCGCTTCCTGAGAGCCCAGGGCGGAGAGTTAGCGACAGAGTTAGTTAGCCCCAGACGGGAGCTAGGAGTGCACTCCCGGCTCTGGAGTGGGCGAGGCTGGGCGGGCAGTCAGGGCTGTTGGCTTTCTTTTGCTCCAGGACAGCTTTGGAGAACCTGCTGGTTTCGGATAACCTGGTATTTTTCAGGTATTATTATTTTTTTAATACCTTGTTATTTTTTGGATTTTGTTTCATTTTTAAAATAACCTGTTATTTTTCAGATACTGTTTAATTTTTTTGATAACCTGTTTTACTTTTTTGGCCCAAGCAGGCATGTCCTGTTCAACAGCAGCAATTCCCAGTGGCAGCAGGAAATTGGCTTTTCTGTCAGTGGGTACCCAGGACTGTTCACTTCTTTCCATTTATCTGGTTTAGACTGTTAAATTTCCCTTCTCTGGACTAAATCTCCAGCTTTTCATATAGTCATGGAATCCCAGAGTGATTTGGCTTGGAAGGAACCTTACAGACCATCCAGTCCCAACCCCTTACCATGGGCAGGGACACCTTCCACTATCCCAAGTTGCTCCAAGTCCTGTCCAGCCTGGCCGTGGACACTTCCTTTTTGATCAACGGGTCAATGGGTTTGCCTCCATCTGCAGCCAGGATGAACTTCTTGGTGTGTAACTCCCCCAGGTCATTTGTGTTGTTCCATGGAGTCTCATCACACGGCACCCAAGCCAAGCAGTGAAATTTCACCTGTCTCCAGCAATGGATCCATTGCCCACTCCAGTCACTCCATTTAACCCTAAAACAAAGGAAAAAACATCACATGGAAACCAACTGAATCCCACTGGTGATTACGGAATAACTGGGGAATAATAATAATCCTGCCCTGGAGTGGGGCAGAAGATATGGTTGATTTTCTTCTCTCATGTTTTTTTTTCCCAATCTCTGGGGAATCTCAGTTCAATTCAACACATTCCAACAATCCCTGCTGCTCAGCTCTGCCTGTGCCAGCCTTTCCAAGGAGACCAGAACAGTTGGGCCTAATGCTTTTTTGGATTTAAACAGAGAATTGAGGCTGTTTCTCATGCTCAGCTTTCACTCACCCCCTGGAAGTCGAGTGACTTAACAGAGGCCAAGTTCCTCTGGGTTTACAACAATACCCCTGGGAATGGAATTCTGCCCCAAAATACCATGGATGAGACTGACATCAGCCCAGAGCCCGGTGGATTGCACCAGGATCCAACACTTTTCTTGGGATCAAACAGGATAAAGAGGACCGGTGACCTCCCCTCACCTCACATCCCTTGCAACGTGGCCCAAGCCAACGTGATGGCAGCTGCTGGTCCTGGATCACGGATTCATGGAATATCCCAGGTTGAAAGAGCCCCACAAGGACCATGGAGTGCAGCTCCTGGCCCTGAGTAGGACACCCCAAGACCTGAGCACGTTATCCCCTGAACAGCAACTCTACATTCCAGTTTCAGTTTTGGGGCATTCCTGGGCTGGTGCCATCTATTCTCATAAATTCTTGTGGATTCACTTTTTGGAAATGACTCCTGAGAATAGCCACCAAGAGCAGGCTGGACACACAAATCTGGCCTTAATTAACACTAATTGGGGTGTTTTAATGTGGTGTCCCAAGGTCTGGTGTCAAGATAATAAAGTCCTCACCTCGTCAGACATGTCTGCATCCCCCATCCCACCCCTTCCCCCTGAGGGCTAATCTGGTCAGGATAAAGGATCAAAAGGAGAAACAATTAGCAAATGGAAGAATTTAATGACGCTAATTAAAATGTATTAAGTGTAGCCACTGCCTCTGCACCAGCTGCTTTGGCAGGAGCCCGGAGAACATGGAGCACCAGTCTTATCCTGGTGCAGAGTGGGATAACAGGACATCTGGTGCACCCTCCCCCACAGCCCCCGAAAAAAAGAGGTTTGAAAAAAACCTCGGTGTTCGTGGTGGAGCCCCTAATTAGCTCCATCTCTGCAGGAGACCCCTGGGACCTCATTAGGCTTTTCAATTAGTGCCTGCCCAGCC
This sequence comes from Argya squamiceps, assembly GCA_037834095.1. NCBI lineage: Eukaryota > Metazoa > Chordata > Aves > Passeriformes > Leiothrichidae > Argya > Argya squamiceps. The sequence continues at coordinate 199,052 of JBBMKD010000074.1, read as the reverse complement.
TGCAGCGGGGGCGGGGGGAAGGATTGGGGGAGGGCGGGGAGGTGGCCGCAATCAAGCAATGGGGCGGAGGTGACAGAAGTAACCCCGTGTCCAGAAAACAGCCGGGAAAGCTCCAAGCCCGGCTCCCAGATGCTCCCGGCACTCGCAGGAGTTTACTCCCAACCGGCCCTTTACGAGGCTCTCCCCAGCTCCTGGCAATGAACCCCACGGGGCTGTGGCCGAGGGGAGCCTGTGCCAGTTGTAGAAGGTTTTTCGATCTTTTCATGGAATCAGGGCATGCTTTGGGCTGGATGGAATATTAAAGGTCACCTCGTTCCACCCCCTTGCCGTGGGCAGGGACACCTTCCACTATCCCAGGTTGCTCCAAGCCCCGTCCAGCCTGGCTTTGGGCACTTCCACGGGTGGAGCAGCCAGTTCCACCCTAAGCACAGCTGTGCAGCAGCTCCTCACCTGGAGCAACTCCAGGCGGGAGACACCAGGCACTTCCCGAGTGATGTTTAACTCTGGGAAGGGCCAGCAGTGATGGTGACTGTGAGTTACCAAGGGCACAGCTGCTCGTTTCCAGTCTCAGCTCCATCATCCACACGGATGCTCCCAGCTCCCTGCCTGGACGTGCCCATGGGGACCCCCCATCCTGGCCATGCTGGCTCCTCTTCCAGCTGTTCTGTGCATCTCAGCTACAGAAGGATCCAGCTGTCCCACCTCTCTCACACCATGCTATCCCTTCCCTCTGCTGCTGACACTCCATTTCTTTCCCTCCTGACCTTTTCCCCTTCTCTGGATGTAATTGGGATACACTCTGTGAAAAGCCAATCACCTGCAAAGCAGGACCAGGGAGTGGGCAGGGCAATGCCTCATTTCTCAGGTGACTGTGGGGCCTTGGGCTGCAGAACTGTGGGGCTTTGGTGGAACTGTGAAAAATGGAATCTTGAACTGGGAAATTGTGGAATCATGGAACGTTTTGGGTTGGAAGGGACCTCAAGGATCATCCCGTGCCACCCCTGCCAGGGGCAGGGACATCTTCCACTAACCCAGGTTGCTCCCAGCCCTGTCCACCTGGCTTTGGGCACTTCCAGGGATCCAGGAGCAGCCACAACTTCTCTGTGAAACCTGTGCCAGAGCGTGACCACCCTCACAGGAAAGGATTTCTTCCCAATATCCCAACTAACCCTGCCCTCTGGCAGTGGGAAGCCATTCCCTGTGTCCTGTCCCTCCAGGCCCTTGTCCCAAGTCCTTCTCCAGTTCTCTTTGATCCCCTTTAGGGATGTCCAGAGACCCAAACACTGCTGGGGAGTACCCTAGGCCTCCCACATCCTGGACTGCCTGGCTCCATTTCACCTCCCGGCTCTGAGAACAAGGCATGAGAAACATTACCTAAAACTTGTCCAAAACTGAGCAGTGGAGCCACCTGATCACATCATTGCAGATGGAAATACACTGCATATCCAGGGGTTTTTTACAACAAAGATAAACCCCAGAGTTTTCCTCTTCTAGAATCATGGAATGGTTTAGGTTGGAAGGGACCTTAAAGCACAACTTGCTCCAGTCCTCTGCTGTGGGTAGAGACACCTCCTGTAGAAGTATTCCAGAGGACAAACAAAATCCAAAAGGACCCATTTTCCATGGGCAACCACTCTGAATCCAATATTTTTATCCAGCTGTATTGCTGCAAGCATGATGGATATATTGATCCCATGATCTGTTCCACCATGACAGCTCCACTGAGTCCACCCAGGACTGGAGCAATGCATCCCTGGTCTCACCTTCTTCCCCAGGAGCAGCAGTGCCAGGAGGGTTTGGTGACCAATTGCTTCTGGCAGGGATAATCCCATCCCGTCTCAGCTCCAGAGCACCACGAAAGCATTGGAACAGATGTTCCTTTTCCGTATGGGAAAACACTGAGTAAAACAAAGGAATATTCTCCTGCTGAAGCCCAACATCTGTTTGAAGCTGTCTGGCTCTGGTTCAGATTTAATTCTTGTGACAGGTCTCTTCATGCCTCTAATGTCCCATGAAATCCAATTCAAGGAGCTGTTTGTCCGCAGCCTGCTTCTGGTGTTGGGGAGAGCAGGGCCACATGTCGTCCAGGCATTCCTCACCAAAACCAGTTTCTTGGAACAGTTTCTCTCAAAAAAGCTCAGTTTTGCCTCTTTTCAAGTGACAGCCATGCACGTTTCGGGTGACACCCTAATCCCCCTCACCCTGGTGCTCACACGACTGTGCAACACGTGGCTCCTCCTCTTGGGTGCTCCTGAGGAGTAATCGTGCTCCAGTCCAGAATTTACACTTTTTTTTTTCCTTTGGAGGCAAGAAATTTAAATAATTTGGAGTGTGGAATGGAAACACCTCCCAAATTTGGGGTTGTCTTGGGAGTGGCAACAGTAAGGATCCTCCAGGCACTCAGAGGATTTGGTGGCACCCAACAGCTGCATGAGCTGCACTCTCTGCTCACGGCTCCCAGCTTGACTCTGGGAGCACTGGGATGCTCCAAGTTGAGAATTTCAGCTATTCACATCGTGGTCCTGGGCTGGATGGAGAAGCCATGCTCCTGCTGGTGGTCCCACTGCTGCTTGCAAAGGCATCAGGAGCTTTCACAAGGTTTTGGGAGCTGGCACTGGCCCTAGATGTGTCCCCGGGGCTCAGCCAAGGGCTCACGTCAGTGCCTGTAGTTGGGGCCTGGTTCAGGTGTGAGTTTTTGTAGTTTTGCCTGGCTCTGATGTGAAAATCCCCAAATCCAGGTCTCATCTGCTGCAGATATGGACACCAACATCTAGCACATCTAGAAAACACAGATAAATCCTCCTTAGTCACTGTGAAGTTCCCTTTCCCCTCTAACTGCAGACAGGTGTCTGCTGCTCCTCCACTTCCTTAAAAATACTTCCCTGATGGCTTCTCAGCACTGGAAAGGAGAAGAGAAATGTCACAACAGGAGGAAAAAGTGTCACTGATAGCCCAAATGCACCAAAGTCCCACCAGACCCAGCAGCTATGGGATGGGCTCACCCATCACCAGTGGTCAGAATGTTGCTACTGCCACACCTGGGAACTGAGGGACGCTGTGGTCCCCAAAATGCAGGAGGGGTGTAGGTAGAGAGTACCCAGGCTGGGCCTGGGAGATAGAAACAGGGCAGGAAATTCCAGAGGGGAATGTAACAGGACTGTGAACCCCATAAATTATCTCCAGGCAGGTGCAGCTCCAAGTCAGTCTGCAACAAACAAAATCCTAAGTTCCAGGGAAAAAACCTGAGGTTTTTTTCCTGTTAAAAGACAAGGAGGAGTTCTGATATGCCCAAGCATTGAATGGACTCAGGACTCCAAAAGGATTGAAAATCCACTGGGGGTTGGTTTTCTGCTGGTCCTTTTTCATCCCAATCTTTTCATCCCTGGTTTGGAAGAAGCAAGCACAGACGACCCAGTACACACCAGTAATTCCCACCCCCTGGCCTCTCAGGCACTGGTTCATCCAGCCCCCCATGTCCTGATGCCTGGTTAACTCCAGCAAACTGTACACTGTTGATGGACACCCCAAAATCTCCCTGTGCCCATCGACAGAGGTGTTCAGGGGATGCTGGACCTCAGGAGCAGGACTGGAGTTCCGTCTAGAGGTATTTCCCAGGAAGGTGGCAGTGGATAAGTAGTGAGCACTTCCCACACAGACCACACTCACACAGTGAGTTGCAGCTGTAGTTTTATTTCCTTTTGTGAAAAATAACAGGATTTTGAGGTGATCAAAACAAAACCCCTCCCAGGGCTCAGCCCCAGATCCTGCCCACCCCAGCATGACTGCAAGCAAGAGCAGCACCGATGAAGCAGCATCCCCGGGGCAGGATCCAGCTCCTTGCCAGGACAGAGCTGGGGATGGGAGGATTTGGGAGGAGCTGGAGGCATTCCTGCTCCTGGATCTGGGATGGAGTGCCAGTTCCAGTCAACACCTGCCGTGTTTGGTGCTGGCATCACCATGCAGGTTTCATCCCTGTGCCCCACGGCAGCAACGGGCACTCAGTTCATCCCACAGAGATTCCCATCCTCGGCATCTTGTGGAAGGTCTATTTCTTTTTTTTTTCTTTTTTTCCTTTTTTTTTAATAAAAAGAGTCTTTAGGTTGACTGCTGGCAGCAGCTCTGAGCAGAAAGCCCCTTCCAGAGTCTGCTTCCAAAGAGTTCAGAAAAGGTCAAATATTGACCAATAATGGTTTTGGCTGTGTTTGAATCTTGATTGTGGCTTCCTGCAATGTACAGCGGGAAAGGGACAGGGGTGGGGGCGGAGGGGGAACGGGGCTTTTCCCTCAGTCAGCAGGTTTAGTGACCAGGGAGAGGGGCTGCGTCTGCAGCACGGCCACGGCAGCAGGGATGGAGCCGGAGGGGGAGGACAGGAGAGCCGTGGGGGTCACCGAAGCAAAGGGGATGGGTCTGGAGAGGAGCGAGGGTGGGCTGCCAAGGCTGGAAGAGGAGGAGGAGGAGGAGGAGGAGGAGGAGGAAGAGGAGGCTTTGCTGGTGAGGGTGGTGGAATGCACAGCGAGCTGAGCCCTCGCCTCTGGCTTGGTGGTGAGCGAGAGTGGCTGGGCCTGTTCGGAGTGGGTGGCAGCTGGCGCGGCCGGCGAGGCCAGGGCTGCTGACGGCGTGGCGGGCGAGTCCAGCATGCTGCCGTGGGACGAGGCCGGGCTGGCACACGGCTTCTCAGCTGGCAGGTACGGCACACACGGCTTCTTGCTCTTAGAGGGCAGCGAGCCTGGAGGGACGGGCACAGTGTGAGGGTCGGAGCCCAGCACAGGGGGAGGCGGAGGGTGGCGGGGGTACTCACTGTCCGTGTCGTGGCTTTGCTGCTGTGCCAGCTTCTCACGCTTTCGCTTCTTCTTCTTGCCCTGGAAAAGATGATTTCAGGTCCTTCTGTGGCTTTTGGCCACCACGGGGGATGCTGCAGTGGGAAACAGGGCTGGCAGTGCTCCAGAGCATCTGCAGGGACTTGGCACAGTCACCCAGTGCCACCAGCATCCCGAGCACTGACTCTGGAGCACAGCCAGCCCCCTCCCACCAGCCAGACCCTGGGAAGGGGCTGGAGGGGGCCAGGGGCCACACGTACGTAGTTGTCCCGCGCCGACCAGGTCGGGTAGAGCTGCGAGTGCAGCTGCCGCTCCTTCCGCGCCAGCTCGTAGTACTTGGCCTGTTCCTCCCGTGACAGCGAGTGCCACTGCGGGGGGAGAGCATGCTGGAGACCCTAGAGCCACTCTCAGAACCCCAAAGCCAGTCTGGGAACCCCCAAATCCACACTGGAGACCCTAGAGCCAGGCTAGAGACCCCAAATGCACACCAAAAACACTGAGTACATGCTAGGATGCCCAGAGCTATGCTGGAGACCTCAAAGCCACCCCAAAGCCGGCTGGAATCCCCAAATCCACACTGCTGACCCCAAGGACCTGCTGCCCTGGGCTGCAGAGCTTCATCCCTCTCCATCCTAGTGCCACCTAGGTCACCACCACCTCTCTGGGACTTCCTGGGCTGGCAGTGGGGAGATCAGTGGGGAGAAGTGAAGGCAGGGGGTCAGAAGGGTCCCTGATGGGGGGACCCCCACCGTACCCGCCGGCCCAGGATCTGGTTGATGGCAGCGCTCTCCTTCAGCGTGCACTCGGCCACCACCTTGGCCCTCATCTCCTTCATGTACAGCATGAAGGCATTGAGAGGCTTCTTGATGTGGGGTTTCTTCTCCTCCTCCTTCTTTACTGCTACAGGGGATTTCCTGGAAGGAGTGGGACAGGAGGTCAGGACCCTCAGGACAAGCCCCCATCCCCACGGCCAGCCCGGTCCCCACTCACGAGCTGCCTCCAGGGCTGGTGCTGGGCTGGGACGGCTCCTGCTTGACGATGGGTGAGACGATGGTGGGGTGTGGAATGCCCGAGGGGTGCAGCCCGTGTGTGGGTGGTGGGACCATGTGCGGGGAGAAGCGGCTGGACATCAAACTGCAGCGGGGGGAAGAGGACAGGGGGGGTGGTCACCTCCCCACAGGCAGCCAGAGACCCCCCTGAGAACCTCCTGGGTTGAGAGACCACCTGCCTCAACAGAGTTGAGCTGGAAACCCTGAGAACATGCCGGAACCCCAAACGCACACTGGAAACCCTAAAACAATGCTAGAGCCCCAGTCTACCCTAGAAACCCCAAATCCACTCTGCACTCCCCAAAGCCATGCTGGAGACCTTGAGTCCACCCAAAAACCCCCAAATCCCACCCTAGCTTTGAGATGGTGACATAGATCCAGCCCAAGTGATGCCCTGAGCCCATGGGATGTCCCATTCCTCCACCTGTGGGGACCAGCCACACCCTCTGGGGGCATTTTCAGCTGAGGAGACCACCCTGATCTCCTGGTGGTCTGTGCTCAAGCTTTGTGTGCAGTGAAGTGTCCCAAAACCCAGTGCCAGCTCCAGGGTGCCCCTGAGGGTCCCTCCCCCTGCCATGACCCACCTGGACATGGATGCATTCATGGCAAGGGCAGGATATGGATGCCGGAAACCACCAGCAGGAATGGAGTACATGGGCTGTCCTTGCCTACAAAAACACGAGTTTCAGGGAAAAAAAAAGATCCCTTTCCAGTTCATGGGCACCCTTGGACTGCTCTTCAGCTGATTTCCATCTGCAAGATTTCCTGATTTTCCAGCAGATTTTCCCTCCCTTCCCACCCCCCACAGGAGCCTGCAGCATCCTGCTGAGTTTGTAGGAAAAGTGGGTAAGTGGGAGGAGGAGGAGCAGGAGGAGATCTTGGTCAGAAGTGGGGCTCCCAGGATTCCCAGGGACTCTATCAGTCCATCCTTACTGTGGCACGAGCCAGCCCAGCGGGTGTGGGAGCTGCCCCACGGCTCCAGGCGACAGCGGGTAATAGGGGGGCAGCTCAGGGGGGTGCGGCGGCCGTGGGATCCCTATGGGGGGAAGAGGGAGGTCAGAACAGGGGCACGGCAGCCTCAGAGCCCCCCATGCCCTCCAGCACCCTTCCTTTGAGCAGCGCCTTTCCCTTCCAGCACCCTCATTTTGAGAACCCCATCTCCCTCAGCACCCATCACCCCAGGCTGGGAAGAGCTGAAACAGCCCCATCAGAGCCCTGGGGGCATCCCCAAACCTGTCTCTGGGCAAGGAACCCCCAGGTCCCTGGCTGCATCCCCAGCCCCCTCCCAGAGAGCGGGTTGAGACCAGCTGGGAGGCAGGGGCAGCACTCAGTGAAGAGCCCCCCATTCCCAGCACATCCCCACACCATCACATTCCCTCTGCTCCCCCAGACGTGTCCCCCAGCCCCTGCTCACCCGTCTTGGGGTCGATCTCTGGGGAGAGGTGGCCGGGCGGCGATCCCGGCGGGAAGGGCTCGTTGCTGTAGGTGATGAGCGGTGTCAGCGGGTGCACGTGATGGGCGTGCTGCACCACCGGGACCTTGTTGGACTGCGGGGAGAGCGTGTGGCAGGGCACCTGCAGCCACCCTCCAGAAACACCTCCGTGGGCAGCAGGGCAGCATCACCACGGGTGCCCCATCCCTGGAACTGTTCCAGGCAGCTTGGAGCAACCTGGTCCAGTGGAAGGTGTCCCTGCCCACGGCAGGATTGTGACACTTTGGTCTTTTAAGAGCCCTTCCAGCCCAAACCACTCTGAAATTCCCTGACTGCAGGATCATGGGGGTGCTGGGAACCCAGCACCCCACGGGTAGGGGCTGCTCTTACCAGGTGGGCAGGTGAAGGAGAGCGGTTGTCCTTCAGCGTGGCCCCGGCCGGCACATCCAGCAGTGGCCACTTCATCTGCAGATACTGTGGGAGGGATGGGACAATGCCCTCCAAGAACCTTGGGCACGCTTAGCCCCAAAAAACCCCCTGCCCCAATACACTGCACCAGTCCTGAAACATTCCCCCCAGCCCCAAATCACCCTACCCCTGATCTCAAAGACACTCCGACCCCAAAACACCCCCAGACCCAAAGCACCCCCTGATCTCAAAACATCCCTCAGCCCCAAAGCACCCCCAACCCTGAAACATCCCACTCAGTGCCAAAACATTCCTACAGCCCTCCAAAAAAACCCTACTCCAAAAGACTCCCAGCCCCAAAACTTCCCCTCGATCCCAAAATATTCCCTAGCTCTGAAACAACCCTCTGACCCCAAAATATTCCCCGGCCTCGCCTGCATACCCAGCCGAGGACACCCTAACTTATGGGCTGGTGGCAAAGAGGTTTTGGGGTTTTTTCTCCCTTTCTGGGTTAACATCTCACTGTGACACTGGGGTGTCTCCTTGGCACCCCCAAGGAAAGGGGCTTTGTGCAGTGTTTGGGGGGACAGAGGCATTTCCCGAAGACAGCAGGAGGGAGGGAGGGTCCCTGGAGATCCCAGGGCTCAAGAATGTGAGAATGTGGCTGGAGCAGCTGCCTGCAGGAATTTCCCAAAATACAGACCTTCCTCAGCTGAGGCAGCCAGAAGGAAAACCCAGGAGGAGTTTGGGGGAGCGTTAACTCTTCCAGGGCTGGGGGGTTCCTCCCCCCTCACACGGCCTCCTATCACCCCACAGTGTCCTGTTTGCCCCCTGCAGCACCTCTGGCTGTCCCCTGTCTCCAGCATGCCCCTCCTGCACCCCCTATCCCATTCAGCACCAGCCCTGCATCCCCACCTGTATCTGCAGCATTCCCCCTCCATCTCCAGTATCTCCACCTGCATTTCTGATACCCAGGTGCCACGGGGCCACTTCCCATCCCCATCCTGGCACAGGGGCGCTCCAGGTGCCACAACCGGATCCATCCCCTGGCAGCTGCCTGCAGGGGCTGGGAGCTGGGACACCCAGAGCACGCCTGGAATGCAGATGGCCCCATGACCCCAGGCTCACCCTGACCTGCAGGCCCCACACCACCCGTGGGCTCACTGTCTCTTGTGGGCTGGCCATGACCTGGCAGCTCACTGTCCCCCCAGGTTCACTGTCACCCGTGGGCTCACTGTGACCCAGCGCTCCCTGGGATGAAGGAGCCGTTCCTGAAGTGGCAGCTTTGATGCACCCTCCAAAACTGGGTGATCCACAGTGCCAGGGCAGCCAAAATATCCCAAAAGCTCCACAGCCCATGCTTGCAGCCACACTGGGGTGGCACTGGGGACCCCCCCACCTGTCCCTAGCCAAGACCTCACATTCTGAGCACTTTATGAGACCTTCAGTGCTCACCCACTGTGTCCCCCCGTGACTGTGTCCAGGACAGGGCCAGGAGATGCCCCCCCACATCCCAAGGGGCTCCCTGATCCCCCCAGCCCCCACCCATCCCTGTCACAAAAGGGCTTTCTGGGCTGCTCTGTAAGTGGAGAAGGCGCAAAGGGGCAGGGGCAGGCAGGGAGGCGGTGCAGGGGGGACGGCAGTGGGGGAAGGTTTGGGGGATAAAAGGCTGATTCTCATTTTGAGGCCATTTCGGGAGCCTGAGGAAGGGAAAGGGGAAGGGAGGGAGAGGAAGGGGGGGGACTCTTTCAAAATATACAAAGCAGGGGGAGCTGGTGAATGGTTCAGTGGTGATGTGGAAAAATGACACCCCCTCCACTCTTTTTCGTCCCCATCCCTTGGCTCCAGCTGGGACACAGCCCCCACTATCCCCCCACGTGGGATCTGAGCTGTGAAACAGCAGCAAAAAAAAAAAAAGAGAGGAAAATAGTTGAAAATCAGTCACATTCCAGAGAGATTAGAGCTAGTCCTGGGTCCTCCTTATCAGCCAATTAAAACCAGGGATAACCCCTTCCCTGCTGGAGCCCATCCCTCGGAGTCCCCAGACCCCGGAGGAAAAGGGGGCAGGGGATCCCCTAATGTCCAATTAAGGGCATTCATGAGAGGATTTCTGCTCTTCTTCTGCACAGGGATCAACCCAGTTGTGATGATTTCCCCAGGAAAGGGGAAAAGCACTGCTGGAAAAGCCCTGCTGAGATTAGGCTGGGGCTGTGTGTCCTGGTGTGGCATGTGCCAACATGGTGGATCCTGGTGTGGCATGTCTGGGTGGCTGCTGTGTGTCCCAGGATTGCATGTCCTAGTGTGTCACATCCTGGTGACAGTGTCCCACTGTTGCATGTCCCAGGGTTGCACATCCTGGCATTCCATGTGGCAATGTCACTTGTCCCAGCACGGTTTGTCCCGGTGTCTCAGGATTCCATCACTCAGTTGTGTGTCCCAGCACCTCCTGTCCTGGTGTCCTGGTCCCAGCACTGTGTGTCCCAGCACCTCCTGTCCTGGTGTCCTGGTCCCACCACTGTGTCCCAGCAGTGCCATACAGGTGAGATGTGATTTTTGAGGGAAATGGGTATTCCAGGCTGGATGCACTGTATCCAGGTGTCCCAGGATCACCCATCCCAGCACTGCCCTTCCCACTGCTCCATCTTCCAGGCTCTGCAACTCATCCCAGTGCTGCACACTCCATCACTTATCCTGATGCTCCCTGTCCCAGCACAGGCTCCTCTCTGCTGCCTCAGGCTTGGTACTCAGTGGCCTCATTTTGGGAGAGAAAAGATCTGTTTGGGACCATTTTGCCAGAGGCTCTGGGGCAGGAGCCTCTTTCCTGGCTTTTCCCTTTGCCTGCAGAGGCTCCAGCCCAGAGATGATCCTGCAGGAACCACCATGGAGAAGATCCAGGTGATCCCAGCATCATCCCCATCCCCAAAACCCCCCAGATGAGCTGGAAGGCACCTAGAAGATTCCCACAAGCATCCATGCATTTAAACATGCACCCTTTTGTCCCAGGACAGGAGGTGGGGAGTGGTGACCCCCAGTCGCCCATCCTCATGACAATCCCTTTTCCAGCCCAAATTCCCTGGGCTTTTCAAAACCCCCTGAGCCCCCCAGATTCCCAGCCTTTTAACACAGCTGCAGGATAACCAACAGCCCTTCCCCTTCCTGCCTCTGCTCCAGCTCTTTTCCCACAAAATTCATCCCAAAATCATGCCAGGTGAGACAGGACAGGCCAAGCATTAGGGCAGAAAATGGGGGTTTGTAGGATGTTTAATGGAGGCCCCCAAAATCTTTGTCCAGGTGTGGCCACTGCAGCCCCATGGCATCCCAAGATCCAGCTTTGAGCAGTGGCACTGGCTTGTTCAGGAAAAAAACACCCAAATTTGGCTCCAGAAGTGACAGGGAGATGGGATTTTCGAGAGAAATAGGGGTTCTGGGCTCAGTGCATCACCCAGTTCCTTACACTTTGGGCATAAGAAGGTGGAAAAAACCCACCAAATCTGCCCTGGCAGAAGGGTCTGAGGCTGCACCCAGGGATGAGGCAGATGGGGATCATGCCAACAGCGACTGGGGGAAGCCCCAAACCAGGGGAAAAAGGGGTGGGGGAAGGGGGGGAAAGGACAGGGGACAGTAGGGACCTGGCCTCTCATCCTCCTGAGTCAGGATGGGGTGTCCTTTGCACCCCAACAAATCACCCCAATGCAAAAAATCAGGGAGAAAACCCAGAAGCATCTTGGCCCCACAGAGCCAATCACTCATCCCACAGCCTCCCATCGCAGCTGCTGCACTCTGCTTCCCTGGGATAACTGGGAAGGGAGAAATCCCAGTTACAGCTGGATTTACAGCCCAGGGAATGAGACATAAATCTCTCCCTGACCCCTGCCATCCATCTGCTTCCCAGCCAAATAATCTCCTCCAGATGTTGCCCATGAACACCAGGATGACAAATTCCAGCCAGGAGACTTTTGGGAGGGTCTCCTGCATCCCCACACCCCAAGGAGATCCCCAAAAATTCCTGATAAGAGGTTTTTTCCCATCAGGATTTAGGGTTTCTAAAGGGTGATGTGGGGGTGATGCAGGAGATGTCACCATGTTCCCTTTTGGCATTTTTTGGCTGACAGTGGCCAGGCAAAGGGTGTCCCAGGTGGGGGACAAGGATTTTGGGGAATGAGGGTTTGTGACACCTTAACAACACACGTTTGTCCATTCCTGTAACACAGCCACAGATACCAGATGGGAAATGCCAATGGGGCTGGGATGGGAAGGTGGAAAAAGTGGCTGGGAGATGAAAAATAAGTCAAAAAAAACCCCTTCCATTTGGGATGAGCTTAGAGTGGTGACACTTGCACGAGCTCATCTCCACCCACAGATCCCACATCCCCACCCTGGGGACACCAGTGGTGTCTGCTGAAGAACTGGGGCCCAGATCTGCAAAGGAAGGCAGGAGAGGGAAGGCAGGAGAGGGAAGGCAGGATGGGAGGCAGCGGGATGAGGCTGGGGCACTGCCAGGACACCAGTCAGGCCAGAGCCTCAGCCCAGAGTGGCCTTGGCACCAGGATGTCCAACACGTGGGTGCCCTGAGCATCCCGAGCTTCCCTCACCCATGGGTGCCCTGAGGACCCTCCCCCCAGGGAGCACCCCAACATCCCTTTCCCCTGGGTGACTCAAGCATCCCACGGACACCCCAAGCTTTCCCCACCCACAGGTGCTCCAAGTACCCTCTGTGTTTGAATGCCCCCAGCACACACTGGCCCATGGGGCAGGACAGGCTCAGCACCCACTGGGCCCCCACTCCCTGCCCCTCCTCCCTGTCCCCAAACCCAGTGGCCCTGAAGCCTGATGCTGCCCCAAGCTTTTGTCTGCAGCTCCCAGCCCCGGCCTCAATGGATCCATTCATCTCTCTGCATCGGCACGGGGGATCCCAGCAGGAGCAGCAGGCCCAGCCTGCCCCAGCACCAACAATCCCGCTGCTCTGGAGCCTCCCCAGAGCATCCCTGAGTTGGGGCTGCAGCACTCACGCCAGCACAGCCATCCTGCCACCTCCCCTGCCCTCTGCCAGAGTGTTCCCAGAGCTCCGGGACCCCAAAGGCTCCAGGATTCCCAGGGGGAACACACAGGGTGAAATCGTTGCCAAAAAAACACCAGAAAAAGAGGCAAAGCGGGAAGGGGCACATCACTGCCTTCCTCTCCCCCTCCTCCTCAGACAACCATCCCACATTCCATCCCCTTTCCCCCCGAATTCTGAGGGACAGAACACAAAACACGATCCCGGGCCCGACCCCTTTTTCCCTTATCCCTCCTCTTCCTCCATCCAGGATGCACCGGGCACTTCCCCCCGGGTCCCTCTCCCCTCCCAAGCTCCCGCCAGCGACTTCAAGGAAGGAAAACTAATGAAAAGCAGCTGCTGGGAATTCCAGAAGGATGATGAATGCGCCTCAGTCCCGGAACAATCCCAGGGCTGAGCAGAGGCGCCCCGAGCACTTACTTCATTGCTTTAATTTGGGAATCGTGTTAGAAAAGGAGGGAGGAGGGAGATTTGGGGGGTGGGGGGGAGTGGAAACCTCCTGTAGGTCTACAAACTCCGCCCGAAGGGTAATTAGCCGAAGAGCATAATTAAGGAGCGGGGATAAAGGGGCTATTGTGTGCGGCAGCTCTGCAGAGCAGGGGGGAGTCTGGGAGTAGGGAAACTGAGGCACGGGGAGGGCTCAGAGCCGGGAAGGACTGGATCAACCCAGCAGCTGCACAGAGCAACAAGGACAAGCCAAAAAGTGTGAAAAAACAAGATTTTTCCTAAATATTTTCCAAATGGGGAAGGAAGGCGGCACTGATGGGGGACAAATCCCAAATAAACCAGAGAATCCCAAATTAGTGCAGGAGGAAGAAGGAACTGCCATGGTCTGAGGATGCTGAGCATCGAGTGAGCCCCCACGCCGGAAAAATTCCTCCATTCCAACACCTCCATCTGCATCCCAATGCCAAAACCCTCCACGTTCTGCCAGAAGCGCCAGCAAGACCCGCCCGGTTTTTGGAGCAACCCTTTTTCCTGCCAAAAATACGTATTTTAATCATTTTCCTTGGCAGCAGCGCAGTTAAGGATCTATTTTCTTTAGGAGACAGATACAGCTCTGTATCCTCGGGAATTCATCGCAGGAGTGGTGCAAAGAAAAGCCAGAATGAGCCCAGGTTATGGATTTTTCCCTCAATTATTTTGGGATCGCAGCCTGCCGAGGTGCATTAATTACATCGAGGTGCATTAATTACGCTGGCATGGCATCGGGAGAGCTGTTTGGATGGAATTCCATGCCTGAGGAAGGTTTGGATTTATTTAAATCCTCGCCTCCAGACTCAAATTCCTGGGGTTAAACTGGTTTTTTTGGGAATAATGCCAATCCTGTGCATGGTCTTGGCTTCACTGCTCCGGCAGTGCCGTGTGCCTGGTTCCTATCCACTTCCCAAGCAGGAGAAAGATGCTGGGGTGAGATTTTAGCCCAGTATGGATCCGTCTCATTCTGGGTTTGGGATGGATAAAACCCATCAACTCCACACAATCCTGATGGAATGTATCTGGCATCATGGCAACAGGGATTTGCATCAATCCAGCTCATGCATATCCAGAACACTTCCTTTCCATCCCACCTTGGAGATCTTTGTGTCGTTGGGAATGTCCCAAGGAGCCAAACACAGCCTCACAGGTCCCCAGTTCCTGATTCCCCATGAGGAAAACCAGGCTAAAACGCTGCTCCAAACAGCAATGCCATCGTTAGATTCCAGAAAATTCCTTCACCATCAGAAAAGAGCCCCAAAAATATTCCCTGGACAGAAATTGCCAGGAAAGTGATACTGGGGACCATGGACACTTCCCAAATTCCAGGATTCTGTTTGGAAATAACCCAGGAACAAAGTGAATTCACACGGATTGAAGAGCAGGAGCATCCATCCATTGGTGCATGGTGGGTTGGCACAGGGATGGTATTTCTCCTGGTTTGGAGCGTGGGAAGGCACTGTATAACCAGGTTCCTAAATATTTCCCGAATTTCCACAGACATCCCAGATTTCTAAAGATTTTGGAGTGCTTTCCTGCCTGGTATTACAAAAAAAGTCCTCCAGTTGTTTGGCCAGATCAGCCCTGGCATCCGCAGACTCATCCATTTCCAGGATCCACCACTGTCCTGGCCACCTCCTCAGAGCATCTCCCAGCCATGGAGATTATTTGGGGTTTGGGTTTTGCCTCCCAAAATCTTTTTTTTCCCATGTGGTTCAATCCACAGCACCTGGCTGCGAAATATGAGGCTGGATGCCATGGACACCGGCATGGCTGGATCCTGCAGATCAGCTTATTTCCTCCAATGCTGGGGCAAAAAATAAGAAGGAAACAAGAAAAATATGGTTCCCAAGGTAGCTTGTGCCTCCTGCCACCCTGGTGTTCCACATGTCCAGGCTCATCCAGAGCCTCTCAGGATGAGGGTGGGAGGCAAGTTTGGTGAGCTCAGTGCCTTCAGGCGATGCTGCATGTGGGGATGCTGCACCCAGCTGGATCCAGAAGGGATTGGGAAGCTGCTCCTGCAGAGGATTGGGAAGGCTGTGCCTGGATGTATCCGGTGGGGGATCAGGGATGCTGTGTCCACATCGATCTGGTACAGGATCAAGGATTCTGTTCCCAGATGGCTGAGGTATGGGATTGAAGAGACTGAGCCTGGATGGATCCAGTATCAGATCCAGGATGCTGATCCCAGATGGATTCAATATGGGATCAGGGATGCTGTGCCAGGATGTATCAGGAACAGGATCAATGATGCTGAGCCTGGCTGGATCCAATACGAGATCAAGCATGGTGTGCCCAGCAGCACCTGGTCTGGGGCTGAGGATGCTGCACCCAAATGGATCCAGTGCAGGATCAAGGATGCTCTGTCCCGCCGTTTTCTGTTACAGAAGGATGTTGAGCCTTACAGGATCTGGTACAGGATCACGGATGCTGTGTCCACATGGATCCAATATGGGATCCCATATGCTGTGCCCATCCAGTTCCACTAGGCATGATGACATCCTGGGATCTGTGGGATCTGGGATCTCTGGGATCTGTGCTGCCACACTGTGGGAGCTCATGGCAGGGGGCTCGGTGATGGGCACAGAGCTCAGCTGCCCTCTGTGCATCAGTGGCCGTGGGATCCCAGCGGGGCCTCACCCAGCAGCATCACAAAACTCACCCAACCCGCCCCAGGCATCCCCAGGTACACCCCCCCTCCCTCCTCGCTAACTTGGCTCCATGCAGAGGCCCCAGTCTGTCGGAATTCAGCCCAAATTCATGCTTTCCCAACCCCAGTCATCTCTCTAAAACATCCAGGAGGTGACACCGGCTCCAGCCCGTTAATGAATCCCCTTTCTGGGATTCATTAAATCATCGTTAGTGGCCGATTGTGACGGATCCCAACCCCAATCCCTTCTCATTATCCCGAATTCCTTGGCAGTGTTTGGCATCGAGGTCAGTCCTGCTTGGTCCCCAAAACCTCATAATCCCACGGGTGACAAATTGGGAATACAACCTTTATCCAGCCTCCGGCAAAACACCAGGATAATTAGCTTATCTGCCCTCCCCATCCCGGGATTTGCACTTCATGGCCACTCCAACCACTTGCTTCCAGGAAAGCAAAAGTAGGAAAACCTGAAAATATGGAAAACTCTCCACACGAACCAGCCAGATTCTAGGATTTCAAACCATTATAAATGCCACGATATTGTTATCCCATATACATTCCATATGGGAACCAGAGAAATAATATGTGGAAAAGCATCACTGGAGCGAGAAATACACCTGGACAATCAGGAGTGAGGTATGGTGCTCCAGCCCGGGATTCGGTGGGTACTGCCCGGGTCAGCATCCCTCCCCGAAGGCTCAGGACCCCCTGGAGGGCTGAGAATTTCCTCCTCCCTCGGGTGGGGGGCTTAGAATTCCTCCCAGGACGGCCCTGTAGGGCTACGTGGGGAACACCTCATGTTCCTAAAATACCTTTATATCCCTGAAATTACTTTACGATGCTGCCCAAGAAGCTGAGTGGGATGGTTTGGGGGTCGAGGGACTCTGCTGAGGGGAGGGGGTCATGCCCTCTCTCCCCACACCCCCACTCCCCCCCCCCAACCTTCTCGCTCAATTTGCTTAATCACTTCTCCCCCCGCGGCCAATGTTGGCCCATTAACGGCCTTAAAACCCTTTTAAATGAGAAAAGCGGCAGCTCAGGGTCAGGTTTCGGGGCGGGACCCCCGGAGTGAAGAAGAAACCCCCCCCCCAAAGAGGCAAAGCGAACCAAAAATAAAGGAAATAAATCACATTTCTGGGGGGTTTTCTTTAGCATCAGGTGGTCGCTTTCCTGCAGGACGGGCTGTGAGGCTTAGGGGGGTCTGAGCACAGGCAAAAGGTGAGGAAAGGCTGGGGGGGTTAGGGAGGGTCCGGGGGGGGGCACTTACGGTGCGGGCTCCGCCGGGGGAGAGGGCTCCATTGGCGAGGTAGGGGCTGCCCAGCTCAGGCAGCATCAGGAAGGGGTAGCCGGGATAGGGGGGGCCCTTAAAAAAACTCCCATCTTGTCGTCTGACCACTGGGGAGAGAAGGAAGTAGGGGGGTCAGGAGGAGGAGCGGTGGGGGCTGCACCCACGGAGAGGGGCAAGGCTGAGCGCAGGAGGGGCCGGGGAAGTCCCTCTGGGGATGCCCAAGTCCCTTGGGGGAGGTCCCTGGTTCTTCTCGGGGTCTCCGCTTGTGGGAGGGTGCCCCAGTAATTTTGTGGGAGTCCTTGGTTCTCTGGAGGGTGGTACGCACTTACAGGGCGTGGGTGGGATCCCCTGGGGATGCCCAAGTCGCCTGGGGGGAGTTCCTTGATTTTTTTAGGGGTTCGCACTTGGGGGGCACCTGGCTACGATCCTCTGGGGGTGCGCAAATCCCTTAGGGGGATCCTTGGTTCTGCTGGGGGATTCCTGCTGGGGAGGGGGCCGGATAGGCCCCTCTGGGGGTGTCCAAGTCTGTTGGGGTGTCCTTGGTTCTTCTGGGGAGTGTCCCTGCTGCTGGGGAGCGCGGTCCCCGCAGGAGGGGGATCTCGGCTGCATGGGGGGAGTCCCGGGGGGCAGCGGGTCCCGGTGCCGGCTACTCCCTGAAAGGGCCCAGCCCTGGGGGTGTCCCGAGCCCGGCTGCCCCGTGAAGCCACGGGGGGCACCGATCCATCCGTAGGGAAGCGACCGGGGCCGGTTACTGGGGCGGGACCTGGGGCCGGTGGGGTGGGAGAGGGGACACGACGGGAAGGCAGACACCGGGGGGGGGGACACGGGAGCTGAACTGGGGGACACGGCGGATGGACACACAGGGGGGCGAGGACACGAGGGTGAGGACATGGAGAGGGGAATTAGGCGGGGGAGGCGGTTTGAGGACACCAGGGAGAGGAACACGGCGGGTGGGATACGAGGGGAGTAGGACACGGGGGGGACACACATGGGGGGGGAGGACACGACTGTGGGGGGACACCGTGGGGACAACTGGAGGAAACGGGAGAGGAGACGGGG
>JBBMKD010000074.1:162473-176742 GCA_037834095.1 Argya squamiceps | reverse complement strand
TTTTATTGTCTCCTTTTTCCAGGTGAAAAGTATTTGGGGTGGGGGATGGGGTGTCGGGGGAGTCCGAGGAGGTGCGGAGGGCGATGGAGGGGTGGGAGTGAAACACGAACGGGTGCGGGTGGAGGGCCTGGGAAGAAATTGAGGCTGAGCCAGTGGCTTGGGGTGATGTGGGGTGACAGGAATCAGTGTGGGGGTGTTTGGAGGGATGTGGGGTGTAAAGAGGGGGGGAGTCAGGGGTGTGGGGGGGGTGAGGGGGTAGAGTGGCGATTGGGGGCTGGGCTGTGTGAGAGGATCGGGGGATGTCGTGGAGGATCAGTAAGGCCCTGGGCTGTGGGGTGACAAGGTCCCTCTGTACCTCAGAAGGTGTCAGGGGTGTGTGAACACCCCAGATGAGCACTGTGCTAAAAAATCCCATTTCTGCCGTAATTTTAGGGTTCTGTTCACCTATGAAGGCAACAGCAATGACCTGCGAGTGGCTGGCTCCGGAGGTGAGGATTTTGGGGACCATCTCCCTGTTTCCATGGCTTATCTCACTGTACCTGCCTGAGATGTTGGGGGGTTTTTAATCCCTGAGGGTGTTTTGGGGGGTGCCCTTCGTTGTGGGGCAAGGGGGGGAGCGGTGTGATTTTGGAGTGAGGAATATGGAGCAGAGCCTCTCTGGCAGCTCTGCTTCTCCTTTCCTTTCATTTTCCTCCTTTTCAAAGGATGCAAAGTTTGGATCCTGGCAGCTCTTTGCTGAAGTGTTTTAGATCCTGGATTTAGGCAGGACCACGTGGTACTCCAAAGCCAGTCACTCAGCCAGGGCTCCCTACTCAATGCTCTTAAAGCCCCTCGTGTCCAATTTCCTTCTTCCCACAATTCTTTTATTTGACTGCCGATTCTTACCCAACACTATTGGCTGGGAGGCTGAAGCCTTCAGGAAGGAGCACATCCAGGCGTGTTTCCCCATGCTTGGAATTTGCATCCTCTCATCCCTCCCCAGCTTCTTCCTTAATTTCCAAGTGTTTTCCCAGTCTGTGGAGCTCTGTGGAAGTTTCTGTGATTCTTCACAGGGACTGGTGGAGCTCTTGGAGCCAGGGGTTCGGTGCTGGGGAATTTTGTTGAGGAAAACGCTTGTCGAGTCACAAAGGAGAGGTTTGGGGAGCTGCAGAGGGTGTGCCCCAAGCTCCCCACAGATCCCTGCTCCCCCTAGCATTCCTGTCATGTCCCTCTACTCCAGCCCTCACCAACCTTCAGACTTCCAACCTTCAACTTCCCTGCCGGGTTTGAAGCCAAATTTAGAGCCAAATCATAAATATTTAATAGGGAGAAGGAAATGATCCGGGTGATGCTGCAGAGCAGAGCAAGCTGTGTTGAGCTTTGTTACTCCTGCCAGGGGTGATAAGGACCATTGGCTGTTTTCCCACTTTTCAGGGCTCAGACAACCCAGCATAAGAGGAATTGTGGTCTGGGGTAATATTTTTGAGATGAGAGCATGCATTTTTGGTGGTTTTCCTCCTTTTCTGGTAGTTTATTGGTGTAGTGGGAGCAACGCTGTTTCCTTTCCATTGCCCCTGCCTGAGCCCTGTATGGGATTTTCCCTCTGGGATTCACTCCCAAGTCCTCAAACCAGCATTAAGAGCACTCTAGGTGGGTGTAACAGGGAGGGAGGCGTTGAGGCAGGAGTTTCCCCATGGTGGACTAGCAGGACCTTTCCCCATGTTACGCTTTTGGTTCCTTGTCTACTTCCCATCTTGCAAAGCAGGAACAAGGCTCAGCCAGTTCCTCTGTCACTTCTCAGCACCATTCCCACCTTCACTAGGGTGTTTCTGAGCATGGTTTTGTGCAGGAACCTGTGGATAAAACTTGACAGTTGTCTGCTCTCATTAAAGCTTCTAATTGATTAGGGAGTATGAGCAGCTCTTTTCCCTTCTCTGTCGTGCCTGCACTTGGTTGCAGATCTAGGCTCTTTCCATATGGGGTTTGTGAAGGCCTGAGGAAGAGGAACTGGGTGATGAAGGCTGCTGGAGATGGGAGTGGGTGAGAAAAGACTGGGGCTTGACTCCCAAATAATCGTGTGGATGATAAGTGGTCAGGCTCTGTGTTTATAGAGTAAACACAGGGGCCTGAGGCACTCCTGAGGTTCGACGACTCCACATCTCATGGGGAAAATCTCCAGGGAATACAGAGCTGGGATGGGTTTGGCTGTTCCCACCACATGTATGGAATGGGCTGGACTCACCCCCTCTCCTTCCTCCTGGGACAGATGGGGGGCTGGAGGAGCTGGTGGAAGAGCTCAACAGTGGGAAGGTGATGTACGGCTTCTGCCGCGTGAAGGACCCCAACTCTGGGCTGCCCAAATACGTCCTCATCAACTGGGTGAGTGGGGACAGAGCTCAGCTTAACTGGGAGGGGGCTGGAGCCCCTCTGCCATGGAGAGCAGGGGATGTCCAGCCTGGAGAAGAGAGGGCTCCAGGGAGACCTCAGAGCCCCTTGCAGTGCCTTGAGGGGCACCAAGAGAGCTGGAGAGGGACTCAGGCTCGGATCCAGGTGCTGCTGCCATGAATCCAGCCTGGAGGGGCTCGGGTGAGCTGGGGCTGGTGGTGTCTCGTTGCAGACGGGGGAAGGTGTCAGTGACATGCGGAAAGGAGCCTGTGCCAACCACGTCAGCACTGTGGCCAACTTCTTAAAGGTCTGATCCCCCTCGTGTTCTTCCTCAGGAAGTCATTGAATGGTTTGGGTTGGAGGGACCTTAGACCATCCAGTTCTATCCCCCTGCCACAATCAGGGATGTCTTCCAGTAGACCAGCTTCCCAAAAAATTCCTCTGGATATTTTCTCCTTCTCACTAGAACCCTTTTCCCTCCCTTTGGGAGCTCTGGGAGCACAGACAGGACCTACCAGGGCAGGGTGGTGGGGCTGGGGGCTCCCAGAGTGACCCCCTCACCCCTATCCTGGTTCCTCTTGCTCAGGGGGCTCACGTCACCATCAATGCCCGGGCAGAGGAAGATGTGGAGCCTGAACTCATCATGGAGAAGGTGGCCAAGGCCTCTGGGGCCAACTACAGCTTCCACAAGGAGAGCATCAAGTTCCAGGACTTGGGGCCCCAGGTTCCTGTGGTGAGTTGAGTCAGTGAGGGCTTTTGGGTGCCTCTCGGTGGGGGGAAGGTCTGGGACCACTATCATCCCGTGATGGAAGGGGCACCCTTGCCATTGACATGTCTGTGGAATGTTCAACCTGGAGAAGGGAAGGCTCCAGAGAGAACTTAGGGCCCCTTCCAGTGCCTAAAGACGCTCCAAGAGAGCTAGAGAAAGACTTTGCATCAGGGCACAGAGTAACAGGACAAGGGGGAATAGTATCCCACTGCCAGAGGGCGGGTTTGAAGCATGGAATCATGAGTTGGCTTGGAGGGACCTTAAAGCCCATCCAGTCCCACCCCCTGTCATGGGCAGGGATGCCTCCCACTACCCCAGGGTGCTGCAAGCCTGTCCAACCTGGCCTTGGACACTTCCAGGGATCCAGGGGCAGCAGCCTGTGCTAGGGCCAGCAATTGCCTGGTTTTGGCAAGGTGCACATTGCTGGTCTCACCCAGCCCTCCTTTAGATTGTGAAACAAAGCATTAGGTCATAGAAATTTCTAAAAGAAGTCCCAGACTGTGCTGATTTGGCCTGATTTTTGACAAAGAATGCAAAAAAGATGATTTCTCTGTGTCCTCCTCAGGGCTCTGTGTACCAGAAGACAAACGCAATGTCTGAAATCAAGCGGGTAAATAAGGATAATTTCTGGGCCAAAGCAGAGGTGAGTGAATGCATGCCTTGGAGCACAAAGTGTTTGGATTTAGCTGGGGATTATTCTCCATATGCTTATTCCCTGTCTGGGAACCGGGGAGTCCTGCCTGAAATCAGGGATCTAAAGCTCAGGGAAGTGCAGAGCCACTGCTTTGGAGTGCTCAGAGAGGAGGGGCTGAGTCTTGAAGGGGAAGGTGCTCCTTTATCTCGTGTGAACTTGGCTCAGGCCTGCTGGGGTGGGCTCAGGGAGAAGGGGCTGGGATGCACCCTGGCTGTCCTGGCAGACAGCTGGGCTGCATCCCAGCTTCCAGAAAATCCCAGTTGGGTGAGGAAACTGGTTTTTGACCTCTCCAAGGGCTGCTCCCTGTTGCCTTCCCTTTCACGTTGGGTTTTTTCATGGGGTTAAGCAATAATGTGTGAACCTTGTGACTGGATCAGTGCCCTGGGATCCACCACAAGCCCCAGGGTCCGCTCTGTGCCCTGGGATGTGCTGCGTGCCCCGGGATGCAGAGGGCCAGGGGGTTCTGAGTGCTGGCGGCGTGAGCCCACCCCTCTGAGCCCAGGAAGGCCAAGGCCGTGTGCCTGTCTCCCCGCAGAAGGACGAGGAGAACCGGCGGCTGGAGGAGAAGAGGAGGGCGGAGGAGGAGCGGCAGCGGCGGGAGCGGGAGTGGCGGGAGCGGGAGCTGCAGGAGGCGGCGGGCCGGGAGCAGATGTTTAAAGCCAGATCCAGTGAAATTGAAGCCCAGAAGTGAGTGGGGTTTTGCAAATGATTCCCAGAGCCCGTCCTGTTCTCTGGGATCCCTGTGGTGCTGCCTGTCCCTGTCACTTCCTCTCTGAGCTGCCCCCACTCAAGCAAAGTTTATTCCTTAGGAAGTGGTGGATCATGTCCGTGCATTTCCCACTGCCGGAATTCCTGCAGGCCAAGGAAATCTCCTTTAAGAGAACAGATATGAGGGGATCTTGCTCCAGCTGTGGAGGGAATATCTCCCTAGCTAACCCCCAAGGAGCTTGGCTGCTTGTTCAGCATCATCCCTGAGTCTCCCTGCCCATGGATCCTGCTCCAGGACTACTCCCTCTTTTGCTTCCCAGACTCTTGCCTGGCACCCATTGCCTCTATTTCTATTGCGTGTCAGAGGTTCAGGGAGCTCCAAGCCCCACAGGGACCACTCCAGGGAAATCTGCCCAGCTCCCATATCAAGATGCTCATGTCTGTATCCCCAAAGAAGAGATATTCCTGGAATGATCCCACTCTTCAGAGCAGCTCCTGCCCCTCTCACCGTGCTCCTCTCTTCAAGGGTGACCTGTAGCACCTTGTCAGCCCTGAAGTGAGGGGGAGCATTACCGAAGTGAGGGATGGCCTTCATGTGCTATTCCCAGGGCCCTGGAATAGTGGGGTGAGGTCTGAAATCCTCAGTTTTAATCCATTTGTCCCCACAGGAGACTCCAGCAGCAACCAGAGGCTGAGAACAGGGACAGGGAGCAGCAGCAATGGGTGAGGTCTGGTGTTGGCCCCAGGCGAGGTTTATCCATGGTGGAGGGGACAGGGAGCTGGGACGGGTCAAGTGGAAATGGCTTCAAGTTGCACAGGGAAGGTTTAGGTTGGATATTGGGAAAATTCCTTCATGGAAAAGGTTGTCCAACCCTGGCACAGCTGCCCAGGGCAGTGCTGGCATCCCCGTTCCTGGGGAGATTGAACAGTTGTGTAGATGTGGCACTTGGGAACATGGGTTAGTGGTGGCCTTGGCTGTTCTAGGGAACAGTTGGACTTGATGCTCTCGGAGGGTTTTTCTGACCTAAATAATTCCATGATTCCATGACACCAAGTCCCTGTTTTCAGCCTAGAATTCCCACATCTACCTCCCAGATCCAGGGTTTCTTCCTCATCCACCTTCCCTCACTGTGTGTGTTCCCTGGGTCTGGAGCGGGCTGAAGGGTGGATCTGGAAGGAATTGGATGTGGCAGTGAGGGGCTGGAGGGGGCTGGAGGGGGCTGGCTGGGGCAGGAGGGGTGGCTGGTTGCCCAGACCCCTCCTGTACCACAGAAGGAGCAGGTTGAGGAGTACGAGGCACAGCAGCGGAAGGGCGTCAAGAGAAGCGAGTCGGTGGAGAAAGCCCAGGTGAGGAGCTGGGATCCTGAGCCCCTGGGGAAAGGAGGGGCTGCCTTGGCTCTGTGCTGCTCAGGGCCTGACTGGGCTGTTGTGCCCTCCCCGGGCAGGAGGCCGCCACGCTGATCGCACAGAGAGCTGTGAACCCCCGCGACATCTTCAAGCAAAGGGAGAAAGCGGGGCCAGGGGACGTGGGGATGCCAGCACAGCCAGGTATGGCCTGGGGACACAGGGAGGGTGCTGGGGGTGGGTCCTGGTCCCCACTGGGTCTCTCTGCACGGGGAGGGGGCCCAGTGGGGCAGTGATATTGTGAGGCCACAGTTGGAGCTGACAGCAGGCAGCTGATGTTCTCTGCTGTGCTGTGTCCCACACCTGGCTCCTGCCGTTTTCCAGAGTGTGGCTCTAGCCAAGTTTTAATCACAAAGACAGAAGATTTCTGTACTCTGATTCCCCTTCTGAGCCTTAAAGTTCTTTCTTTTTTTTTTACGTTAGAGTTCAATATATTAACACCAGGAAAACAACACTGTCACAATCTATCCTGGCTGAATGAAATTTCACCCAAATTTTTGCACTGCCCCAGCCAAGCAGAATCTTGTGCTATTAGAAGAGCCTGATCCGACCTCTCAGATAGAAATCAGGAAGTTTGCAAACTAGAGCTGAGAGTAGCTGAGGAAGTAGCTGTGACAAACGCCACGTGACACCCTCGGGTGACTGCCTGTGCCTCATCCTCCTCAGCCCAACCCCCTCCAAAGCACCTTTCATTTATTCAGAATAATCACTTTCACTTGATGATAGGAGGATGAATCCCTACCTCCTTGGGCAGGCAAGCCATGGGTGGGAGAGGAGGGAATGTCACGCTGGGAAAATGTCTTATTTGATGGTTAGACATCATGGGGAGAGACTGACTGAGGTATTTTTTTAGGATTTGATGGCTTTCATGGAGGAAAGGGAGATAAATGCCCTGGAATTGATCAGACCCAGAGATAAGAGTAGGCAGGAGTCTTGGTGCTGCGTGGCTTATCTGGGAATTCTCCTCAGCTTTTGTTTGGTTTGGAGGTGGAGATGATGAGATAGCAGTGCAGTTACCTCCTGCCACAGGAAGTGCACCGGCACAAACCAGTTTGCATCATCCCCTCCCAGTTTGATGCCTGTGGAGTTCAGGGTGCTCTGAAATTCACCATGGAGAGCCAGAGGCAGAGCTGCAGAGCTGTCCAGCTTTTCCTCCTCCACAAAAATCCTTTTTTTTTTAAAATTTTTCCTTGGCTGCTGCTGTAACCAGTTGCCAAACTTGTTTTCCACAACCAGCTGGAAAACCCCTGCTTGGGAGGGTGACCCAGCAGTACCCATGGGTGCACAGTCAGGCTGGGAGCACCCCTGCCTGACCAGCTCCTGCAGCCCCTTCAGTTCCTTTTCCAGGGAAGCTCCGCAGCCCATTCCTGCAGAAGGAGATGAACTCTGTGCCCAGTCTTGCCTCCTCCAGCCGGGATGTTTGGGGGTCCCCACCAGCCTCCCCAGTACCTGCAGCAGGTATGTGCTTGGCTCCCTGCACTCCCCAAAGCTTTTCTCCTTGTCTTTCCAAGTAGGTCTCTCAAAATTGGGCTTTTTGAGGCTGGGCTTGAAGGTTCCCTTCGTTTGGTTTTCCCCTGGGCTTTGTCTCCAGCCAGGGCTGAGACAGTGTGAGCTGAGTGTGATGCTGAGGATGAGGATGGTTCCTGCTTGTCTTCAGCCAAAGGCTCAGTGCCTGGGGGATGAGGATATCTCCTGTTGGAATTCAGGCTGGAATTTGGCCCTGCATACCTGCCACCTTCCTCCAGACCTGCCACAGGGCTTTGACAGTCAAGCTTGGACTTTTCCAGAATATCCCAAGGCCCAATGAGGTGGTTCCATCCCTGTGCAGGGGTTTCCCTGCTCCAGAGTTAGACTTGGTTGTTTCCTTGTCACAGTAAGGTGACAGGAAAAGAGGGACTGGCTTCTCACTGCCAGAGGGCAGGGTTGGATGGGATGTTGGTAAGGAATCCTTCCCTGTGAGGGTGGGCAGGCCCTGGTACAGGTTGCCCAGAGAAGCTGTGGCTGCCCCAGGATCCCTGGAAGGCCAGGCTGGACTGGGGTTGGAGCAGCCTGGCAGAGTGGAAGGTGTCCTTGCCCAACCAACTTCCCAGTGGTCTGGGGGAGGAAGAGGTTCCAGGGAAGGGCTGGCTGTGCCCAGAGGTCTCCCCATGTGTGAGGGTGGCACCAAGGGGTGCCCTTGTCCCTGAATCATGGAATCACAGGTTGGTTTGGTTTGGATGGGATCTCAGAGACCATCTAGTTCCACCTCCCCTGCTGTGGGCAGGGCACCAGGGATGTTCTGGGGCCAGGACCCAGCTCTGGTGTCCCCACACCACTGTCACCACTAGATGCTGCTCTTGGCCAGGACCTCTGCTCCAGCCCTTCCCCTCAATGGGAATTTTTTTCATCTTGAGCAAGTTTATCCCTTCTTTGTCTTTATCCCTTCCCTATCACAGAGAGATCTCTCCTTTGTCCTTTCCATTGCTCCCTAAACCCCTGCTCACTCCATCCCATGCTTCCTGCCTGCTCCATCCCTCGACTGGACAGGAGGCCCAGGGGACACCCAGGTGATAAGCAGGAATATGGTGTCACTCCAGTCTGGGGCAGGAGCCAGATGAGGGGACAGCATGGTTTTGGCAACAGATCCCTTGTTTCTTGTCAGGACAAGACTCTGGATACAATTCTGGTGTCCCAGGGTCCCACATGGAAGAGAATCTGTATGAGGAGCCTCCGGAGCCCTCGGCCATCTACGAGGAGCCACCCCAGGTGAGTTTGGGGGGCAGGGACCCCGTGGGAGCTGGATCTGCCTGTGAGAGCATGGCTTGTCCCATCCCTAGGATGAGCCTGAAACACTTTTTTGGGCTAAAATTGTAGCAAACAGCAAAACCCCAGAGCTCAGACGTACTCAGGATGCACCCATGTGGCAAAGGGATGCTGCTGTGCCCCCTCCCAGTGCTCCTGGTGAGAGACACTGGTGCTGAGTCCCAACACCCATCCTGCACCCCAGGGCCGCCCCAGCTGTTGGCAGTGTCACATCCCAGAACCAGCAAGGGGAGAGGATCCATCAGCCTCTTCCAAAGCCCTTTCACCTTCTTCTCCTGCTTGTCTGCACATCTGGACCCAGTGGAGCTGGCAATCCCAGCTATTCTTGGTGCACCCTAAGATTCTCCAGTGGGTCATTGTGGGGTTGTGCAGTGCTGCTGTGTTGCCCTAGGAGATATGGGGCCCCTCTGGTTTCTTCTGTGCTCACCAAACCATCAGCATTCCAAAGATTTTCTCATTCTGGAATTGTCTGGAAGTGTCCAGCAGGTTCCAAAGGATTCCACAGGAGATGGGCTCAATAATCCCCTCAGCCTTTCCTGAGGAAAGCAAACCACAGCTGGCTCAGGCTCTGGCAGAAATGCTTCAGAAGCTGGAGTTTATCTGTTGGGGGATGAGCCTCTGTCTGCAGCAGGGATCCCAAGGGATCAGAGGGGTTGTCTGCCACTGTCCCAGTGTTTCCATTGGGATGAGGTCCCAAGGGACAGGGATTGGTGTTGAGCTAGGTGGAGACGTGGCCACCTTGGCTCTTTGGCTAAGAGCTGTTTTGCTGCTGTGGTGGACACGTGGCACAACTTCTCTGGAGCCCTGTTTTATTCCAGAGGGCACTTGGAACCTCCAGCACACGGGTCTCCAAGCCTCAGAGGGTTGATGGACATTTCTGGGCATTGGACATTGTTGTTCTCTTCCCTCCCACTGTTCTCCTGGTAATTCCTGCTCTCCTCTCCTTCCTGAAGGAACAAGTTGATGATGCCAAATATGACTACAGGGTGGAGTACCAGGAGCCACTGGACCTGGCGGGAAAGGGGCTCTGTGCCCGGGCACTGTATGACTACCAGGCTGGTGAGACCCACAGAGCCACTGCCCTTGTCCCAAGTCCCTCTCCAGCTCTCTTGGAGCCCCTTTAGGCACTGGAAGGTGCTCTAAGGTCTCCCTGGAACTTTCTCTGCTCCAGGCTGGACATTCCCAGTTCTCCAGTGTGTCTCCAGAGCAGAGGGGCTCCAGCCTTTGGAGCACCTCCATGACCTTCTCTGGACTCATTCCAGCAGCTCCACATCCCTCTTACCGTGGGAACCCCAGAGCTGGGGTAGTTCAGGTGGCCTGACCTCCCTCCCCTCTCTCTGTCCCCCTGCAGCTGATGACACCGAGATCTCCTTTGATCCTGAGAACATCATCACCAACATCGAGATGATCGACGAGGGCTGGTGGCGCGGCTACGGCCCCGACGGCCACTTCGGGATGTTCCCCGCCAACTACGTGGAACTGATCGAGTAGGGGACCTGCTGGGGGGCTGACGGGGGGCTCCAGACCCCTGGGACCTCTCAGCTCCTGCCTGATTCTTCCAAATGACATGTGGCTTTTTCTTCTTACTTTTTTTCTCTCTCAGTGAAGTGCCATTCCCCAGTCCCTTGGCAGGGGGGCCTCCCCAGGTGCTGCCCCCCTGTCCCCCTAGCTGCCCTTGGGTGGGTGAAAGAAGGGTCCCATCCCACCCTGAGCCTGCAATGCTGGTCTCTCCCTCCTCCCTTGGCTTTGGAGTGGGAAGAAGGGTGTGACAAATCCCTCACAGGAATATTCAGGGAACAGATTACCTCCCCCATGTCCTCCCTCCCACCCATGACCTTGGACCTGCTGCAGCCACACTGGAGAAGCCACTCTCCCAATTTTATTTCACTGGAAAAGCTCATCAGAATAATTTTGGAATCCTGCAGGGTCTGACATGACCAGGAGAGGTGAATCCTGGCTCTGTTCCCCACCACCCTGAGCACACTGAGCTCGCCACATGTGATCCTGTTTTCCTCCTTGCTCTCCCCACTGTTCCCCTCCCTCACCCCAAACATGCTCTGAGGATTTGAATTGGGAGTGAATAACCTCCCCTGCAGTGCAGATCCAGCCCGGCCAAGCGTGTGGGACCCCCCTCCCCACCCCCCAGACTCACTGTGAACAAGGAAAAGCCCAGCCCCTGCCCCACTCAGAGTTTCCTGCCCTGGTGTTACTTCAGGAATAGAAGGAGAGAAAGGGTTGGGGCATCGGGGGGTCCCAGCTCACCCACCCCTCCTGCAGGTGCTGGGAGACATGGTGGCTCCTCCCCCGAGCTCCTTCTTTTCCTTGCTCCCCCCGGGCCCTCCCCAGCTACAATAAAAGGGCTTTTCTTTGATGATGGATGTAGCACGATCCTGGTGGGAATTGGAGAGAAACACCAGGGGTTTGATGTCCATAATGCCAGACACGTTATCGCACCAGGCTGTCGTGAGCAGGGGCCAAAGAGGGGGTAACTGGGGACATAATTAGTCTCAACACTAATTATCTGTGTCTAATGAGGGAGGAAGCAGCCTGCAGTGGTTGGGGTCCTGGTATCTGGGTGGTCCCAGGGTGGAGAGGGGCTTTGTGGGTCTGGCTGGTGGCACTGGTGATTTGAGAACACGGGTGATTATTGGGGGTGCAGGGACTGTGGAGAGAGCAGAGGGTGGACATGGAGGTGCAGTGGAGATTTGCAGACATGGGATCTGGGGACACGGGGGACTCATGGTGGCAGCCATGTGGGTGCCACAGACCATCTCCCACCCTTCCCAAACACATGGTGCTTACACAGGGACCTGGGGACAGCGTGTGGCTATGGGCATTCACTCCACTGGGCAGAGAACTGGTGACACAGGTGGCCCTGCTGTGTGCCATGTGGGATGGCATCACACCAGGGTGCTGCAGACACTTCACCCCCTGCATTGGCACTGCCCCATCCTGTCTGAGACCCCTCATGCCTCCCCACCCCCAGGGCTGGTACCACACCCACCAGGACATGGCACTCTATTCACCAGGACCTGGGTGCAGGGGTAGACATGTGGGCACAGGCAGTGTGGGCATGGGGTGGGCACAGCGTGGCACAGGCACGTGAAAGAAGGTGGCGAGGGCATGCAGGTGGCAAAACTGGCAGAAGTGTGGGCGGCGGTGACTTGTGGGCATGGCATGGGCTTGGGATGGTGTAGGGATGGGGATGGAGATAAGCATGGGTGTGGGCAAAGGAACTGGGATGATGGGATGGCACAGGGGCAAGGATGGCATGGGTTTGGGTATGGTGAGGAGATTAGGATGGTATGGGGATGGAGGTGTCACAGAAAGGACATGGCATGGGCTTGGAGATGGCATGGAAATGGCAAAGGGACAGACAGGGATGACAGGGCATTGTTGAGCACAGGGATAGGCATGACAGAGGCTTGGCACAAGGGACATGGGCATGGCACAAGGAGGTGAATGACTGGCATAGAGAGGAAGATGGCAGGAGCTTGGGTGTGGTGTTGGCATGGGAATGGCATAGGGATAAGGATGACGAGGGGACTTAGGGATGACATGGAGATGAGCCTGGCACAGACACAGTGTGGGCACAGGGATATCACAGCAGTAGAGATGGCATGGGTTTGGGATGGGATATCAAGGATGTGATGCAGGAGGCTATGAATGCCAACAGCATGGGGATGGGCAAAGGCACAGGGACAGGGATGGCACAGTAACAGGGACAGCTGAAGAGAGCACAGCCATTGCTGGGAGCTGGCACAAGCCTGGTCACACCCTGGGGTGGGAACTGCCCCATGAGCACCTGCTGCTCATTTCCAGCTGCTGAAGAACTGCTTGAAGAGGGGTGTCTCGTGGCCCTGGGGCAGGATTTCCACCTGTGGGGACAGGGATTGGGACGGGGTGATGCCTCCCATGCCAGCCCTGGGCACCCTTCAGCCCTTGCACCCACTTGTGTCTGGGGTGGGCGGCCCAGGCGGGTGATCCCCTCCTTGGCCACCCTCAGAGCTGCCTGGCACTCCTGCTCGTTGGCCTTGTGCCCTGCAGAGGGGGATGTCAGAGCCAATCTGGGGACACTCCCTGTCTCCATGTCACCCTGTATCCCCATCTCTGGTCACCTTTCCAGACGAAGACCATCCTGCCAGCACCATCGTCCAGCACGAAGCAGCCATCAGGGCAGAGCAGGCTCTGGCTGGAAGGGCTGCTGGTGCCACCTGGCTCAGGTCCGTGTGCCCTGTTGTGTCTGACACCTGCTGTGGAGGGGACATCACTGTGGAGTCACCTGGGGCCTCTCCAGCCCAGTGTTCTCTCCCTCCCACCCAGCCACTCTGGCATTCCCTATCCTCCCCTGCTCCAGGGCCCCTGTGGTGTCCCCTGGGGCCATTGCAGTGTCTGTCCCCTGGCCATGCTCAGCTCCATGTGGCTTTCCTAAAGGTCACCAGAGTGTCCCTGGGCCATGTCCAACCTCATGTGCTCCTGGGGGCCATCGTGGTGTCCCCTGGCTGTTCCCAGCCTCATGTACCTCCTGTGCCATGCCCAGCCCTGGTGCCATCATGGTGTCCCACCGTGTCCTTACCTTGTAGAGGCCAGCCTGCCCCTGTGTTGCTCTGATCAGCCACCATGTCCTCCTCAGGCCTGCCCTCCTGCAAGGCAGGCTTGGGGCCCAGCACCTGCTGGGGGATGAGATGGGGGGTCATGGAGCAACCCCAGGGACACTCAGATCCCCCCTCTCTGCCCAGTGGGAACATACCTGGACTATCTCAGGTGTGTCCTCGCCATCAGCCACAACTTCCAAGCGTGCTTTCCCACCCCACTCACTGTCCCAGACAGCAGCAGCCAGCTCCTGCACCCTGCTGTGCTCCAGGACATTGCTCCGGGCCCCACCTCAGATGAAGAGGGTCTGGGGGCAGGGAAGGGAACAGTGGTGATGGAACTGCCCCATGGTAGCCCTCAATCTACCTCGCCCAGACTGCAGATGGAGCAGCCACTGGGGTTAAAGCTGGTCCAAGGAGATGCCATGACAAGAAGAGGGGCACTCTATTGGATAGACAGACACTCCTATGGATAGGGTAATGCCCCAGTGGCCACTGGAAGGACAGACAGACACTCCAAGAGGAGGACAGACATACAGTCCTGTGGAGAGACAGGTGCCCCAAAGAAGAGACATGCCATTGAGCTGATGGACACCCCAGAGGACAGAGGAGCACACAAGACATGTTGCACTTTGCCTCACACCTGGTGAGAAGGGGCTGGGGGCCAGGGATGGCAGCAGCAGGGATAAGGAGTTGGGCAGTGAGTACAGGTGCCCTCTGCCCACCTGCCCAGGCCCAGGAGGAAGCAGTCACCAGTGTTAAAGCTGGCCCAGGACGGGTCCTGCTGGCTCACCTGGATCTTCCTCTTGCCCTTCACCTGGTGCAGTTTGGGTGCAGGGTCGGGGCCAGGGTGGCTGTGTGTAATGGTTTGAAAGCAAAACAAATGAGAGGCTCCAAGTCAGAAATACAATTTAATAAGAAAAAGAAAAAAAAGTA
>JBBMKD010000074.1:112263-155507 GCA_037834095.1 Argya squamiceps | reverse complement strand
TGACGCCCCGCGAGCAGCTGCGCCTGCGGCTGCGCCTGCGGCACCGCATGCGGCTGCGGGAGCAGATGCGGCTGCGGCGCCTCAACGCCACCACGACCACCGGCAGCCCCACGGCCCCGCCGTCCACCACGGCCCTGCCCTTCCCCTTCAGCAGCACGGCCTACATGCCCTGGAGCCAGGAGCCACCCACTGCGAGCACCTGGGAGATGGACACTGAGACAGAGGTTGTCACCGAGCTGGTGACAGAGACGGAGGGCTGGGAGTTGCACACGGGGACAGCGCAGCCCCTCACCACAGCCGAAACCTACACCGTGAACTTTGGGGACTAGGGACACTTGACCTCTCACTCTGCTTCAAGCCGTGGTCGGATGCTTAGCATCCGCTTTCAACATCTTCCCTGAACCCAGGCAGCTGTTCCAGGTGGGCTCCAGCCCCTCACCTTGCTGCATCCAAGGACTGCAAGCATTGTCACCAACAGCTGGGTGCTGTCAGGGACATGCTAACCCATCCCTCGGAGCTGGGCAGTGCCAACCCACTGTCTGCGTCCCAGCGGGGTGGCAGGGGTGGTACTGCTCTCCTGGGCAGGGCCCATGGAGGCAAGCATAGCCTTTCTCCCCTCCATACAGTTTTTGTTACACAAATAAATCAAGTTATATTGGTACAAACATCTTGTCCCTCCAGTGTTTCCCCTGCTCTGTCACCTTCCCAGAGGACAGACAAAGGCAGTGGGTGCCAGGACCTCTTGAGGGGTGGGGGCTTGTGAAGTCTGTGCCCTCTGTGTGGTCAGTGGCAAACTTCTATGTCCCTGTCCTCACTGTCAGCCCCAAAGCCGGAGAAGGTGATGGGCTGGCAGCTGAGGTCACGCAGGTTGACGAGGCAGGCGGTCTGTGTGGCACTGAAGTCTGGCACCGTCACTAGCAGCACCCGCTGCCCCTCCTTCCCTGCAAACACAGGTGGGTGTCAAGCAGAGGAGTCCCCTGGCAGCCCCTGGTGCAGGTTCCCAGCCCCTGTGAGGATCTGGGTGTGCTTGAGACCCACCTTGGAGCAGCTTGGACTGGAAGTGGGGTGCATTGCCACAGAAGTAGACGTGAGGGCACTCAGTGAGGATAAACGGGTCAGATTTGTAGAAGGGGTAACAGCCTGGGGAAGGTGGAAATTAGGGGGGAGCCCCTGGCAAAGCCCCCCATTCAACAACCCCCCAGCCCTCACCATCCCTCACCATACCCAGGGTGTCTGGGGCCGTGGGGCTGATGTGTCCTGCCTGTAGTGTCCACTCCAGGATCTCCAGGTAGTCATCCATGCTGCTGTATTTGAAGATATCACTGATGTTTTGTCCTGACGTCCCCAAAAACCTACATTATGGGGGAACGAAGGGGAGCTTTAGGTGCTGGACGTGCTGGGACATGTCCCATGGTCCCACTCCACTGACAGTCCCCAGAGCTGGTAGTGCACCAGGTTTGTTTACCTGACACCGTCCAGGTTGGCCTGGTAGGGATTGGTGACCAGGCGCAGGGTGGTGTAGGCACTGGCCAGGGGCAGCATGCAGCGGTGCAGGGGCTGCTGTGGCAGCGTGTAGTTGGTGGGGTCAAACTCGCCAGGCATCACATCCACAGGCACAGAAGTCTGTGGGTAGAGTAGGGATCAACTGGGTGGCCAAAGTGGCCTCCAAGGGGGCTCAGAGGAAAGCCCTGGTGTCACTGCTGCTCTCTTTCCCCAGGACACCCCGCTTGGTTTCACCAAGGAGGCTAGATCCCAGGAGAAGGATTTGGAGCTGGGCTGTGATCTGCCTCCCCATATGGGGTGCTCAAAGGGAAACTGGGTGCTGGGGAAGGGGGTTTTGCCACCCAGCACCCCAGACTGCTACCCCACCTCAAGAATAAGGCTCCCTCCCCCAAAGGAGCCTGATTGCCCAGCCAACCCCATGCACCCACACAGAGCTGCAGCAGGATCTCATCCAGCATCTTCACAGCCTCCACACTTGCAGCCTGTGTCTTCTTGGTCAAGTACTTGGCCTGGGTGAGCAGGAAGACAGTAAGGGACAACCCTGCACCCTCTCTTCCCCCTCCCCACATCCTCCCAGCACCCCAAAAGCACTGCGAGGCTGCAGCCCCCTCCTTGCCGTACCTTGTTGATGGTGTCTCGGCTCTGCGTGTTCTGGCTTAGCAGATTCCCAGCCAGAATGACACGGGTGATGTGGGCAGCACAGCTCTGCTCACCCTCTGCACCCAGCTGCCCCGTCACCACATCCACCAGCAGCTGAGTGCTCAGCAGGGCCTCCCCACTCACGCTGCCCAGCCCCAGTCCCGAGGCCAGCAGCACAAACCTGGATGGATGGATGGAGAGGCTCAGGCAGTGTGCCATGCTCCCAAACTTAGGGGCTTCAGAGAGCTGGGGCAGGGGGCCCAGACCCCCTGCCAGCCCTCTTGGCACAAGGGACTCAGAGACACAGCACAGACACAGTGCTGCTGCTGCTGCTGCCGCTGCCTCACCGGTCGGAGCTGGGACCGTTCCAGGGCAGCGGTGGTGGCAAGCTGGCAAAGCAGTGATCCTCCACCACGAATCTGCCATCGTCCTGCTCCGAGCCGTACACAGCCAAGATGGTCCCTACAGCAGAGCAGGCAGTCAGCCCTGGCCAGCACCTGCAGGGTGGGTACCACCACAGGGTGACCACTGTCCCTCACCTGTCACCAGCCTCTGCACATCAACGGCTCCTTCCAGCTTAATCCGCTGCAGCTCATCCTCCAGAATCAGCTCGTCAGAGGGCTGGATGTACTTGGGCAGGGGTGGCTGAGGCACCAGGTTGTGCTGTTAGGGCACAGGAACAGCTCTGACGGCCTCAGCAAGGACCAGCAGCCCCCAAGGATCCTTCTCA
Source organism: Argya squamiceps (assembly GCA_037834095.1). Lineage (NCBI taxonomy): Eukaryota > Metazoa > Chordata > Aves > Passeriformes > Leiothrichidae > Argya > Argya squamiceps. Next base: position 152,635 of record JBBMKD010000074.1, on the reverse strand, counting down.
ACCCCAGCCCCCATCCCCACTACAGCCAACACCCCAGCTGGGGGCATCAGCAGCTGGAAACCCCCGGATGGGCTGGTTTCACTGAGCACTGGAAAAGCATCACTGAGCAAGAGTGGTGGCAAGCTGTGGGGGGAACAGATGGACAAAGGGTTAGGTTGGATATGGGGAAGAAACACCCTGTGAGGGTGATGAGGCCCTGGCACAGGTTGCCCAAAGAAGCTGTGGCTGCCTCTGGATCCCTGGAAGGGCCAAGGCCAGGTTGGATGGGGCTTGAAGCAACCTGGCATAGTGGAAGGTCTCCCAGCCCATGGATGAGCTTTAAGGTCTCTTCCAACCAAACCCATTCTGTGCTTCAATGATTTTTTAGTGAGTCAGAACACACCAGGAGGTGGCACCAAGGTGGCATGCAGGGACAGGTTGGTCACAGGCCGTCGGCTCAAATCCCTGCCAGCTCCCTGGCTATAACAAGCACAGGGAAGCCATGGAAACCCAGCTGAGCTCTCAGGTGTGCTGGCACAACCCCCTGAGCTGCGGGGAGGAGGAGGGGGTGAGCCTATTACCTCCTCACTGATCTCCTGCAGGATGGAGGGCTGGAGCTGCATGGCCTTGAAGAGCGTCCCCACCACGCAGCACTTCTCTCCTGCCTGCAGCTCCGAGAGCTTCCGCAGCACAATGTCATTCCCTGTGGAGAGACGTGGGTCAGCGGCCTCGGGGTGATGGGGGGCACGGTGCAGGGCTGGTGGGAGCAGCTGGAGAGTCCCAGCATCGAGGCCAGCAAGAGGTGCTGGGGAATGTTGGGAAGCCTCTTGCTCTTCCCCGAGGCGCGGCGCCGAACAGACATGTGCGGGCCAGATGGAGCCGAGGTGCATTCCAGAGCCTGCAAGCCTGCAGGCATTTCCTCTGTGCTGAGGGGAAAGCTGGGTCATGATGGTGTGCTTAGCTCCCAGTAACAGCTCTGGCTGGGAAGGGTCCAGGATGCAGTGTTCTTGCCTCTGGGCATGGGGGGCTGATGTTCCTGCTCGTCACCCAGGGGATGACCCAAACATCCCACTGGGAGCTGACAGGCAGGAGATCGCTCAACACCTCCAAACCTGATCTCTGATAGGGCTAGATCCTCTGCCCCAGATCCCTGATGGAATTCAGGATCCCCATCACATTCAGAGAAGATCCTGGCATGCTGACAAGTCCCTGGGCTTTGGGCAGGGATCCACAGCGGACACAGGCTGGGAGAACCTCGGGAGCTGCAAAAAGCATCGCAGCCCCAGCGGCATCCACTCTGTGGCTGAGGAGCAAAAATCTCCCTCACCACAAGGTGAGTCCAAAACTTCTTACCCCACACCTGGGGACCCAGAGGTGCTCCAGCCCCATCCAGTGTGTGTCCTCCCATCCAGTATGTGGCTATGGGACTGTCATTCCCTGTTTAAAACAGCCTGTGAAGTCCATCCTGAGCCTCAGGCCCCGGAGGGGAGCAAGGAACCTGCTCCTGGTCTCCTCTCCCAAAACAACACTGCCTGTGACAGCTCCTCATCCTTTCTAGGTGACATTTCTCCTCCCAAAAATCTCACTTTGCTCATCACGCACTGCTGAACGTGACTCTTGTTCCAGGGAGAGCACCCCGCTGCCATCCCTGGCACCCCACACTGGAAACATGGATTCCCGAGCCCAGGAATGCAAACGCTCTGAGTCAGAACAAAAACAATCCTGTTGAAATTTCTTATTTTTGGCTCAAACTCCCCAAAATGTGTGTTCGGGGGGGAGGGGGCTGTGCTGTCCAGATTTTTGTCTGCAAGAGCTTCCTGCTGGGAAACAAACCCCAAAATCTGGTCCCATCCCAGGACTCCAGGAGGTAGAGCTTTACAAACCACTGGGTCCTGTCACACTTGGCAAAGTCCGGGGTGGCCAACCAAGAAATGACATCTGCTGTGGGAGCAGCACTGGCTCTGCTCCCACACAGCCCACGGGGCTGGGGAGACCACAAGAACAGGCATCTGGCCCAAAAGCTTCCACTGAAGGGGTTTTTGCCCATAGAAGGGCAAAGCCAAATGAGATTCAATTGCAGGCTGTGCCCAGGCCAGCAGGGCAGAGCCCCAGCAGCGCCGGCATTGCTTCATCCTGCGAACGGAAACTCTGAGTGTGAGGGTCCCACCCGCAGAACCACAACCCCCCCAGCCAGGAAACAGCCCCCACTGGCACAGCTAGCACCTCTCACCCTCCTGTACCCCACTTCCTGGCCAGGGCCCCCCAGCCCCACCCTGACAAACCTCACACTCAACTCCTGCCCCCAAAAGTTGTGTGGGGCGACGTGACAAAGACAATTGTGTTCTCCCTGCCCACGCCCCCTTCTATCTGTAATGGGGAACGTAGTTTGTCCCAGGGTCAGAACTCTAGGTGGGAGCTGCAGCAGGAATGTCACATAATCCAACTGCAAATGGATTATCCTATCATTACTGTGCATCCCAGAGCTGGGGGGCTGAGCTCTTTTGGCTGCACATCCCCTGTCAAAGGTGTAAAATGCCACTGGAGACTGGCAAAGCTGGGTACACTGGAGTTGCACAGGTTGCAGGAAGGTTGTGGGTGGATCACAGCCTGGCAGGGATGGACTCCCTCAAGACAGGAAGGATCCCCCCAGGGATGCCTGCAGGGTACATCCAAGCCCGAGGACAGGAACACTCACTCACTTCTGGACTCCAGATATAAATCTGGTCAAGCACAGAGACAAAATCCAAAGGCAGCTCCACAGGTCTTTGTTGCCAAGGCCACCACTAACCTATGTTCCCAAGTGCCACATCCACACAGCCGTTATTTCCTCACAGGGATGGGGACTCCAGCACTGCCCTGGGCAGTCTGTGCCAGGGCTAAACAGCCCCTTCCATGAAAAAATATCCAATCTGAACCTGTCCTGTGCAACCTGGGCTTGTGTGCTCTTGTCCTGTCCCTTGTTTCCTGGGAGCAGAGCTGGCTGCACCCTCCTGCCAGGAAATTGTGGAGAGCAAGAAGGTCCGCCCTGAACCTCCTTTTCTCCTGCCTCAGCCCCTCCCAGCTGCTCCTGGTGCTCCAGCCCCTACCCCAGCTTTGCCTCTGCCCCTGGCCACGCTCCAGCCCCTCAGTGTTTTTTCTGGGGCTGGGCCCTGATAAAGGGGGGAATTCCCCCGTGTTGCCCTGATTGAAAAACCTTCTAATTGTTTACATTCCGGAACTGGAGTTTCTCATGTATGTACCATAAACAGAGTAGATTGTTTCCATTTTTCTCCTCTGGGAGGAGAAATGTGACGGACGGTGATGTTCACCATCCAGGTCGAAGAGGTGGCGACCTATGTAGCCAATCTCTTGACCTCTGTACAAATGTATGTAAGTAATGGAGTCAGATAATAAAGAGAAGCTTTCCCTTGACCTGCTGTGCCTGCCTGGTCCCTCGGGTCGCCCCAGAAACGGACCCAGCCCCGGGCTCACCCCATTGGCTCCGCGCGCGGCGCTCCAGGCACGGCCGCATCCCGGCGAGGCGCACGGCATAGATGTGGGCGTACTGCCGGGAGAAGCTGCGCTGGCCCAGCTGGAAGGGCTGCGAGCAATCCACGTAGCCCGACACGGGCACCCTGGGGAAGGTGGGGGGCTCGGCCGAGGGGGGGGCCAGCAGCCCCTGCGCCGTGGGGGCTGCCTGCTCCCAAAACATGGCGTGGGACATGGGGTTCTAACAATGGATCTGGAAAATAAATTGGTGAATTAAGGATCCTGGCTCCTGCCCGACTGTTCATTGTCATCCCAAGACACGGTAGTTTCCCTGAAAATGATCTTCCCCACCCCTAAAATACAAGCCATGTCTGGCTCTGAGCCTCCCTCTGCAAACTGCACCCCCTCAGCCCCCCTTCCTCCCCTCTTCTCCCAACCCAATCCCCAAACTCATCTTGGTGACAGGACCACCCTCTCCTAAAATCCCCCCCAGAGCAGGGCACCTGAAGTCCTCACAAAATACACCTTGGCCACCGGATCCCCCCATGACCCCCCTCTCCCAAATGGACCCAGGCCCTGCCATAGCCCCCCGGGACATCTCCAGGCACCACTGCCCCCCCAACACACTCCGTCTGGCACAATCCTCCTCCTCGCGGCACTGGACCCCCTCAAACACCTCCCCAGCACCAGAAACCCGCCGAGGACACAACAGCCCCCCCAAACCCCCGATCCCGACGCCCCACTCCTCCCAGGCTGCAGGACCTCCAGGATCCCCCCAGCCCCTCCAACCGTGTCTTCCCCGCTCCCAAACGGGGACAGCCCCTCGGCCGCGGCCCGGGGTTCCCGCAGGTCACGTACGGGGTGAGGGGTCAGAGGTCGAGGGTCGCCGCCGACACCGGGATCCGCCATGGGGGTGGGGCTGCGGCGGGAAAAGGCGCGAACGCCGCAAACCCGGAAGTTGTGTGACCGCGCGGCGGAAGTGACGTCAGGGTCTCCATGGCAACCGCTGTGGGCGGGGGGCGGTGCGAGAGTCCCGTGGGGGGCGGGGATATGGAGGGGACGGGGACCGACCCCGGCGGGGACGGACCGCGACAGCGAGACATCGGGATCCACCCCGGGGTCACACCCCGGAGAGGACACCAGGACTGACCCCGGGGGGTCACTTAAGCTCAGGCCGTTGGACTCCCCAGAGCCCGTAGAGATCCAAGAACATCCCGGGATAGACCTCTCCGATCTCGGGAGGGACTCTCCGGAGCCCTCGGGCGTCTGGCCACTCCCTTCTCGCCCCACACTTTGGGGGACTTACGGACAGTTTCCCTTAGGGGATGAGGCTGGGGAGGCTGGGGGCTGCTGAGTTCCCCCATGTTCCCCCCGGGGCCCCCCGTATCCCCTCCCTGCGGGGGTGGAGGTGTGAGGCAGGAAGGGCCCTGGGGAGCAGCGGTGTCCTCTTTCAAGGAGTTTTGGGGTTTTGGTCCCCCACGCCCACAGCCTGTGACTGCACTATAAAAGGTTTCAGTCACCCACTGTCAGTCACCGGCTGTCACCGGCTCAGTGGGCTCACCATGGCTTCCACCTTACTGCTGCTGCTGCTGCTGGTGGGAGGTAACGGGGACCCTCCTGCTTCCCACGGGTGATGGTCACCCCAAGGTGGAGGGGGGAGGAGACACATTGGGACAGTGGGGGGATGGCAGCCTGGATGATTGAGCTTGGGGGGGGCTGAGGTGTGTTTGGGGACAGGCACTCAGGGACGTGGGAAGGAAGGCAAGGGGACGTACAGGAGGGATGGTGGGGGCCTTGGAGTTGTGGGGATGGGATCTTATGGGAACAAGCACCTGGGGGTAGCAGGGATGGGGCCTGCCTGAGGACCCAGGGATGATGGGCATGGTGCCCATGTTGGGACCAGCACCTGAGGACAGGATCTGCATGCAGACCTGGGAACGGTGGGAAGAGAAGGATGTGAGTACCCGCAGGAGGGATGGTGGGGATGGGGCAGAATACCTGGGACTGGTGGTTTTGGTGTCTGGGCACCTCCGGGGTTCCTGGGGACCTCAGTGATGGGCATCTGCAGCCATGCTCATTGTCCTGTCCCCATGCAGCAACACAGACCACGGCCCCCTCATCCTGCCAGGGTGACCCGATGTCCTGGTGCTGGGACATGGCCATAGCCACACGCTGTGGCTGGGAACAGCAGTGCCACGACCTCTGGGACAGCCTGGCCCTGGTGAGCGCCCCACCCCCAAGTACTGTCAGGGTCACCCAGGGATCCAGGCAGCCCTGAGGGTCTTTGTGTCCCCACAGGGGAATGTGACTGAAGGGGATGACATGGCTGATGGGGACGGTGTGGTGCAGGAGAGGGGGATAAAGTGCAGACTGTGCACCAAGCTCTTGAAGAAGATACAGGTGCTGGCAGGTGACAACCCCGACAAGGTAAGGGGTGAAGAGGGTCTGGGGGACTGGGCTGGGGGCTCTCTCCCTATGGGCCCCTGACCTGTGGTGGCTCTGGCAGGCAGCAGTGGAAGCAGCACTGAAGAAGGGCTGCCGGCTGCTGGGCCGGGCTGTGGGCAAGCTGTGCCAGTGGCTGGTAAAGAAGTACCAGGACCAGATCACCGAGGGGCTGCAGAACGGGGACACGCCCCGGGACATCTGCAGTGCCATGGGCATCTGCCAGTCCTGAGCACGGTTAGTGCCCACTTGTATCCCGATCCTGCATCCCATGGGCTGATCCTGCACTCTGCATCCTGCATCCTGTGTTCTGCACCCCACATCCTGCATCCTGATCTGTACCCCATGTCCCATACTCTGTGTCCTGCACCCCTCATCCTAATCCTCCACCCCACATCCTGCACCGTGTCCTGCACCCTGCATCACAATCCCACACCCCCTGTCCTGCACTGTGTTCTGCACCCTACAGCGTGATCCTGAACCCACATCCTGCACCAAATGTTCTGCACCCCATGTCCCAATCCTGCACTGTGTCCTGAACCCTGCATCTTGCACTCCACATTCTAATCCTGCACCTTGCATCCTGATCCTGAACCCCATGTCCTGCACCCCACATCCTGATCACGTATCTCCCCTCTGCATCCCACACTTTGCACCCCACATCCTGCACCCCATACCTGCCAGAGGGGTGGGAGTGTGCTTGGGGTTTCTGAACCTTCCCTACTGGAGCTCTGAGCCAGGTCACCCCAAAGTGCATTGTGGAGCAGGGGGAAAGCTGGAGAAGCTGCTTCTGCTAGGCCCCAATTCACTCCCAGCTCTTTCTTTCTCCACAGGCACAGCCCCAGAGTGCGCCCCAAACCCTGACACCCCTCCAGCCCCTGATGCCTCCACAGCCCAGCCATCCCCCTCCTGCACAATAAAGTCCCTCCTCTGGCTGCACGGGTCTTGTCTGCCCTGGGGGCACATGGTGACAAGGGCGTATGGCACCAGGCACTGTCAGGGGACAGTCTGGCCCTGGCCTGCCCCCAGCAGGGCCAAGGTGACATCAGAGCTGTCAGCGGTAGTGTGGGGCTGTGTTCCATGTGGGTGGGAGTGAGCAGTTCCCTCCACATACCTGGGTGGTCCTGGCTGTCACTGTCCCCTCATTGTGCACCAGCATGCCCCCATGTCACACTGTCCCTGCACTTGGCACTGTCACTTGTCACCCACTTGTCACTGGCACTGCCATGGGCTTGGGATCATCCTCGCTGTCCCCAGCACATGGCATTGACACTGTCCCAGCTGAGCACGGGGAATCCCTTCCTCAGCCCCAGCCAATCAGAGCACAGGGAATCCCACATCCCTTTTTTTCCTTTAATTCCAGCCAATTGGAGTGCAGGAAATCTCTTCTGTTTGCCCCTGGCCAATTGGAACAGAGACTGCAGGTCTCTGAGGGCTGCCACCAATCAGAGCTCAAGGATGTCTTTCTGATGCCAACCAATCAGAACACAGGGAATCTGCAGAGGGATCCCCTTTCCCTCCTGCAATGAGCTGTGGGGATCCCAGTGCCAGCCCTGGATCTGGGGGCTTCAGGAGCAGCACCACTGGGTGACTTTGTCCCTTGGGGCGACACAGACGCTTCTTGTGTCCCCAGCCCCTCAATGTGCACAAACCCTGCGCTTTGTGAGGACACCGAGACCCCTCCTTGGTCCCAGCCCCCCAGGTTGGCCCCACACCCTCTGGTGATCCGGTCCCCCCGGGTGGTCCTGGATGCCCAAGAGTTACCCTAGCACCCTGAGATGTCCCTAGATCCTGGGTGTGCCCATGTCCCAGGGTGACCCCAGACCCCTGCAGTGGCCCCAAATGTCACAGACATAATCCCAGACCACCATGACAGCCCATACCATGGGGTAGCCCTACACCCCCCAGGGCCAACCCCAACACCCTGAGTGGGCCCCAGATCCTGGAGTGCCCCAAATCCCCAAAGGGATCCCAACACCCTGTGGTGTCCCAGGAGAACCCCTCCACCCTGGATTACTCCAGACCCTCAGAGGGGCCCAAAACCCTGGGTTGCTTCCAGAGCCTTCAGGGAACAACACTATGCTCTGGTACTGCCAGATCCTTAGAGGAACCCCAACACCCTGGGGGTGCCCATGACCCCCAGAGGGAGCCCAATACTCTGTTCTAGATCCTCTGGTGAACTCAAATCTCTGGGGTGCCCCAGACCTTTCAGGGAACATGGGTAGGGACATGGCTGGAGGGGATTGTCCCCAGTTTGCCCCCTTCCATCTGGCCCATTTCTAGTGCACTCTGGTCAGTCTCTGCACCCCAGGGATCACTGGTGGGGAGCTCCTCTACCCTGACATCCCCCCCCTGCAAAGTACCCTCAAAAGGTCCCTTATCTCTAGGTCGACCCTCTTGGGGGGGCTTTCCCCCAGCAAAGGGGTTGGGGTGCGCTGGAGCCCCCCTTGCTGCAGCTGTGTGAAGATGGAGGAGGGCGGTGAGGGCACGGGAAGCTCCTTGGCCATCCCATAGGTGTGGGGCAGCCCCATGGGGGTCTCTCTACCAGCATGGGGAGAGAGGTATGAGGAGCACTGGCCCAAGTGGCCTCAGAGAAGTCCACACACACCCCGTTTATTGGGGGGCTGGAGCCGCCTCCTTCCCGCATCCGTGTCTGCTCCCACAGCGCTCCGAGCAGGACCACTGGCCCCTGCTATCCCCCCTCTGAGTCCAGCTCACTGCCCCATCATGCAGGCCATCTTGCAGGCCACGGCTGAGATGAGGGCAGCCCCGCGCCCACTGCCTTCCTCCGACTGGATGAAGGTGATGTCACAGCCAGGCGTCAGCTGCCGCACCGTGGCGTGGAAGTGGTCCTTGAAGCTGGGGAGTGGGAACACGGGGTCACAAATGGGGTCAAGGCTTGTGGGATGAAGGGAGAGGATAGGGATGTCATCGGGGTCTGGGCATCCCCACCTGGGATGGAGCTTGTAGACGGAGCCATCGACACCAACAGTGATCTTGAGAGTGTCCTGGCTGCGGCTCTTCCGCATGCGGTTGATGACACCGGCCAGCCCGGCTGAGCACATCTGGGCAGCCCGTGTGGACACGCTCTCACACACCCGGCGCACGATCTCACAGTCTGTCCGAGATGGCAGCAGCTCAAAGGCTGACAAGATGTTGTAGATCTGCTTGCGGTCATCAGAATCGCTGGGGTGAGGGGAGAAAAGGGGGTTAGCAAAGGCTGAAGGGTGGGGGCCCTAGGTGAGGCAGCTGGAGAGGGATGGGGGAGTGATGGGATTGGGGAATCCTCACGTGGGACAGTTGTATGGGGTCACAGGATGGGGAACCTCAACTGGGCCAGTCAGAGCAGGTTGGTGTGGGGTGATGGGATGGGGGACCCCAACATGGAGCTGCTGTAGAGGGCTGGTGTGGGGTGATGGGACAAAGGGACCTGGAAGTGGGCCCCCCTAATGTGGGGTGATGGGACATGGGGACCCCAATAAGGGACAGAGCAGGCTGGTATGGAATGATGGGATCACGATGTCTCATTATGATGGGTCCATGCCATGGGACACTGGGGTTTGGGTGGTGGAACACAGGGACTCCGAGATGGACAGTCAGAGTAGGCTGGTGTGGGGTAACAGGATAACGAACCCTAAAATGAGGCAGTCAAAGTGGACTCGTATGGGATGATGGAATAGGGGGATCCCCATGTGGGACAGCCCAGTGCAGAGTGAGAGCACAGATTCCTCAGTATGCCTGGGCCAGTGTGGAGTGAGAGCACAGACCTCCCAGTCCCATGCAGCCTGGCAGGCCGGTTTGGGGGTGTCCCCCCCAGCCTCATACCTCTCAATCTGGGACATGAAGCGGGTCTCAAAAGTCCCACGAGTCTTGAGTTTTTCAGAGGCTTCCCCATTGAAGAGCAGGTTCTCATCCACCAGCTTCAGCAGCACCAGCCGCACGATCTCCCCCATGTACTTCCCCCCAATGATCTTCTCGTACCTGGGGGGGATGGCACAGGTGAGAGGGCGGCATCAGAGCTGGAATTTGAGGGGCCATATCCCACAGCACTCCCTCTTTCCTTCCCCCACTCCTTGCTGGATGTGTTCCCCGCACATGGGCATGGCCCAGGGTGAGGGACACCCATGCTGGGGGTCTGAGCCCAGGGTGGCGCAGGGGATGGGAGGGATGCCCAGGGGAACTGGATCTCTCCTATTCCTTACAGTTGCTGACCGGGGTTAAGTGAGGTCTCATCCACCACGCGGTCGTACTCCAGGAGGAACTCGTCCAGCTCCCCAGAGGCACCAAAGGCCCCCCACTCCGTGTTCACGCACATCCGCCCCTCGTCGCCCTCCACCAGCTCCACGTTGTGCATCTCCTCCATGTAGCAGGCGTTACAGCCTGTCCCTGCCGGGAACTGGGGATGGATCTGGGCGCCGGGGCAGGCAGCAAGGACACCCCCCTGCCACAGCCCTCCCATCCCAACTGAGGTAGAGCTGGGATAGTGTTGTGGAGCAATGGGGAAGAACTGGAGGGGGTCCAGATGTGCCAGGGCAGGGGTTGGGACCCATATGGAGCCTGAGGGACATTCCTCAAGCCGGTGACTGGCACCACGGTATACAACTGCTTCAAGGGTGGCTCCAGGACATGGGGGAAAGGTTTTAGACTGAAAGAAGGGAGACTTAGATTGGATACTGGGAAGAAATCCTTCCCTGTGAGGGTGGTAGGGACTAACACAGATTTCCCAGAGAAGCTATGGCTGCTCCATCCCTAGAAGTGTTACAAGCTAAGCTGGACAGCCTGGTCTAGTGGAGCTGTCTCTGCCCATGGCATGGGAGCTGGATAATCTTTAATATGGATAATCCCTTCCAACCCAAACCATTCTGTGATTTCATGAAAGCTGGAATGAAGGATGGTTAGAAACTTACTACGTATGTCCCAAATCTGTATCTCTACTCCACCCAGCATTGGGATGTAATAGAATCATCAAATAATAGAATCATGGAATGGTTTTGGTTTGAAGCGACCTTAAAATTCATCTCATTCCACCACCCTGCCCTGGGCAGAGATACCTTTGACTAGACCAGGCTGCTCCAGGGATATAAGAGAAACAGCCTCAAGTTTCACCAGGGGATGTTTCTGTTGAATATTCATAGAAAGGGCTGTTCAGCCCTGGCATAGACTGCTCAGGGCAGTGGTGAAGACCCTGGGGGGTTCAACAGCCACGTGGATGTGGCACATGGGGACATGGGTTAGTGGTGGTCTTGACAGTGCTGGGGGAATGGTTGGACTTGATGACCTTAGAGACTTTTCCAGCTCAAACAATTCCATGATTCCATGTGAGACCTCGTTTCAGACTGAAAGAACTGGCTGAACAGCCTGCACATCCTCCATGAGCACCAGGATTCAGTGACTGAGACTGAGATCATGGCTGAGAGATGTGCTTGGAGCTGCACATCCTTGTCCTGCAGATGGGGATGGACATCCCCCGTGCTCCCCACCCCTGCAGTGTCCCCACAGCCCTGGATGGCCACTTGTCCCCATGGCAGGGTCCTGAGGGCTCTGGGCACTATGCTGAGGCCAGCCCAGCCCCAAGAAGCTGATAAGCATCCCAGGTAAGGGGACACAGAGGCCAGATGGCACATTGGCACGTGTCTGATGGCACTAAGGATAGTGAGGGGCTCGGGGAGGTGGGAGGTTGCTCTCTGTGGGGATTGGGGGATGGAGCCAGCAGGGTTCAAACTCATTTCCATCACCTGGCTCCAGCAGCTTTCCATGGGTCCCTATCCCTACCATGAGGTGCCAGAGCCACCAAGAGCCTGGGGGCAGGGCCGCCCTGTGGAGATCAGCCCTGTTATGATGAGCACCCGCCTTCTGCTCCCAAAGTGCCCCAACCACCGTGCTGGGGCCAGACAATGCCTTCAGGTGTCCCAACCACTGGACACCTCAGCAGAGTGCCACTGTCACCCCCCTGTCCTCGGTGTGTCTCCCCAAAAGGATGGGAGAAGCAGCAGGGGAGCAGGGCCATGGGACAGTTCTTTGTCCCCAGCCACATGTCCCTGTAGAAGGGGCATCTTACCCACAATCATCCCAACCTCGCACCGGTGATCTTCATAGTAGCAGGAGATCATCGTGGCCACTGTGTCATTCACCATCGCCACCACATCCATCTCAAAGTCCTGGGGACAGGGACCATTGTGGGCTCATGGGGGATCAGGTTGCCCCACAACAGGTGAGTTTGGGGGTGGATGGTCTCCAGGGGTGAGGACCTGGGCATGTGTCATGCACACACATGAGCACACACATGGAACAGCCCTGCCCAGAGACACACTTGGCTCCAGCAGCCCCATTGTGGGGACAACTATGATCCAGTGGTCCCTTCGTGGGGACACGCCAGGCTCTAGTGGCCCTGTTGCAGGCACAGCCAGGCTTCAGTGAGCCCATGGCAGGGACAGCCGGGCGTGCTGGGGTCTCTGCACTGTGGCAGGACCAGCACAGCCGTCTGATCCTCTCACCCCTCGCCGTTTGATGGCGTCTCTCAGCAGCCCCACCACGTTGTTCCCTTCTGCGCCGGAGGCTTTGAAGCCCTTGGTCCAGTTCAGGAGGATGCCCTGGAATGGGGTCAGACAGAGATGGGGCCGTGGGTGTAGGTGAGGCTTGGGGACCACTAAGCCCTCATGCTGCCCGGCCACCCCCTCACCTTGTCGATGTCCTCATGCCGCACAGGGAAGGAGAAGGTGAAGCCCAGGGGGAGCTTTTTGTGCTTCATCTGGTGCTTGTCCAGGAAATCGGAAATGCACTCGGAGATGTAGTCAAAGAGCTGGAAGACAGGAGGTCCAGCCTTTCCCAAGGGATGTCCCCATCCTCCCACTGTCCTTGGATGGATGCTGTCCCCCCACCATGGGTTCCCCAGGCCTGGCCACCCCCCAGTTTCTGCTGGCTGGACAGATGGGGATGTCCCATCCAGTGTTCCCACTGAAACACACACAATGAAAGGGACTGGGACGGGATGGGATGCCCTGTGTGCACCACTGACCATCTCAGCCGTCCCAGTCATGGCATCCTCCGGGATGGAATACATCTGGTGCTTTGTCTTCACCTTCCACTGCCCCTCCTCCCCCTCGCCCACTTTCACCAGCATCACACGGAAATTGGTGCCGCCCAGGTCCAGTGACAGGAAATCTCCCACCTCTGCAAAGCCAGGGAGAGGGGGAGAAGGTGATGGGCTCTTGGTAGGCTCAGCCTTCACATGGAGCTTGATGTGGTCTGAGGAAGGGGTGACACACAACAGACTGGGAGTGACATCATACCAGAGCCCTCGGGGGTGGAGCGAACATAGGTGGGCAGCATTTTGACAGAGGCTTCCTCGTGTGTCTCCAGCTTGAGCCCGCGGTCCATCTCCTTCTGCATCCGGTACATCACCTTCTTCAGGTCCTCCTCCTTCAGACGGAACTCCGACAGGATCTGCTCCACCTGCACACAACACCATCAGCCAGGGGCCAGGGATATGGAATGCAAGGGGCCTGAACTGCAAGATATAGCCAAGTTTCCCTTCCCCCAGCCCTGGTTTTCCCCATCAGACAATGGACACCCTGAAATTACTTATCCCATCGCTCTGCTATTCTCCTCTCACTGAACAAAGGCACCAGGGAATCCATAGGACTGTCATAAGGCACCTGGTGCTGCCTGCAGGACGCCACAGTCAACTCTGGGGCCCCTGAGGGCTGGGGTTGTCAATGGGGTCCTGCCATCCCTGTCACCCAGCTGAATTTTTTGGATGGTTGTGTAGAAGCTGGTACCATTCCAGCAGTGACCTGGGACATCCCATCCTGATGAATCCCAGGGTCATTCCCAGCAAGGAGTGCTTCTGGCCATGCCATTGAGGAGCACAGCATCTCCCACCAAGGATACAGGATTCTTTTACGATGAAGATGCTGGTGTGTCTTCCTTGTTCCCCTGGGAGCATCCCTCTCCCCGTATCCCAGTGGGAATTGTGGGTACCATTTTTTTCACCCATCAAATGTGGGGCTAATATGGGGCAGAGGGCAGGCAGGCAGGAATATTCTTGGGGATTGCTGCCTTGTCTCGCTGCCAGGGAGAGCCACAGGACCCACTCCAGGGAAGCACCTGGCAAGCAGGATCTGTGTTTATCCTTTCCGTAGCAACCCCGGGCTTGGCGCAGCCTCCATTAGCCAGCAGTGCTGGGGCCAGGTGCCCCGGCTGTCAGATGGAGCTCCACCAGCTCCAGCAGCTGCAGTCGGCAGCATTAGGGCTCATTAGTCACCGGGCTCCAGGTAGGCTCCAATGCTCTGGCCGGCACAGATGTTTGCCTCGAGGCTGCTGCTGTTTCCTGACAGGTTTTGGGGAAGGGGGCTCAGGAAAGTGTTTGGGGTATGGTTTGGAGCATCCCAAAATTGGGGGCACCCCTTGCCGTGGCTCAGTGCAGCTGCCCTCTGTGCTAGCACATCACCCGGCCCCAATCCCATGGTTGCAGCATGCACCCCCCTGGAATGGGGCCAGGCACCCACGGCAGCGTTGTGGTGAGGTTCGCCCTGATCCAGAGGGTGTTTGGCCCAGAATGATTGGAAAAATCCTGCCAGGAACAGCACGGAGCTGGATTTGATCATCTCTCCTGGGTTGTTGGCTGAAGGTATTCAGTGCTAATCCATCCCACAATGCTGCTTGGCATGGCAACACCAGACCTGCCAGAGGGTCCCTGTCCCAAGGGACAGGGCTGGCACCTGGCGAGTCCAAATTTTATTTTTCCAATGCTTTTTCCATCTCAGCATTCCATGTCCCTACTCATCTCTTCACTCACCTTCAAAACAATGGGTTTGGCCCTTCCCTGGCAGGATTTGGGTCTTCCCACATAACATTATCTGGCTCTCAGCTACCCACAGAAATGGTGTGCTCCAATGCATCCCACAAAAGGGATGGACCTGGGAACCATGTGGCCGCTGGCTGCAGTGGCCAGTGACACCTATCTCTGCTGGTCCAGCATGTGTCAAGTCCCCTCAGTGTCCCCTCAGTGTCCCCTTGGTGTCCCACTTGGCAGCAGGGAATGTCTCCACTGTCCTCACCCATGACCCCATGAGCTCAATCCATCTGGGAGAGGATGCTTCCCACAATCAACTGGTTTTTGACTGGGGAAAAGCCATTTGCCACCCTGCTGAGTGCCTCAGTGACAACGATGACAGCCAGCTAAGGGAGGTGACAGGCCCCATCTCATCCTGGGGGTGCAGCTGCATGGCCGGGGTGATGTTGGGATGGTGGAAGTATCCCAGACCAGCAGAATGTCCCATAAATGCTCCCAGCTCCATCATGAGCCCTCAGTGCTGTAGGGCCTGTGCTGTGTTGGGGGGGACCTCAGGGGTGGGGACCTCTCTGGGGCATGTTGGGCTGCCCCCAGGCTGCCCGGGACCTGGTGTCCTCCCCACCAGCCATCCTCTGGGCTATTTCTGCTGGAACCTTGGGAGATGCTGGGCGCACCTGGCCCCTCACTCCAGGGAAGGCTGGAACCCTGGCAAGGATCTGCACCCTCTCCCACACCCACTGGGCACCCCTTGGCCCCCCCGGCCCCCCAGCATTGCCCTGTCAGCCAGCCTCACCTTCTCCTTCCTGCTGCTCTCCATCCTGGCTCGGTGATCCAGCATGGGGGCAGGTGGCGGGGTGGGGTGGGCTGCGGGCCAAGCCGTGCCCCCCTCAGCCCCTGTGTCCCCACCGTGGTGCCTGGCCTGGGGGAGCCCCCTGCCCTGTCCTGGAGGGTGTCCGGCAGGCGCTGGGCTGCTCCGTCCCTTGCTCCGTCCCTCGCTCCACACGCGGATGCTCCACTTTAGCTGCGCCGCGTTATCTCATCTGATGCCCCGGTACAGCACCCACAGAGGGAGTCCCGACACCCCCAGGCCTCAGGCAGAGGGGCAGCGAGCGGGGCCCTGGGCCCTGGTGGCATCAGCCCTGTTGCCCCACATCCTTTGGTCCAGAGGGGTTCCCCTCACGCTCTTCTGCTTGCTTCCTTAATGTGTCAATAAATTCCCGGGCTGGTGTTGGCGCGGGGGTCCCAGCCCAGCGCAGTGGGGACCCCCCGGTGTGTTGGCGAGGCTTGGCCAGGACCCTCCCCGCAGGGGCCGCTGGCCCCGTCACGCGAAGCACCACGCCCCGGGTCACCCGTGTCCCCGTTGTCATACCAACGGCTCAATGGTGGTGGCAAGCACTCCACCGGCCGGCTTGGCAACCGGCGTGCTCCCATGGAGACCGCGGACACGGCACGGCCTACAGACACCCGCCGAGGGGCGAGGGCGACTGGGAAGCGTTCCGAGCCCCCAGGATGAGAAAGGATCCAGTGGTGCTGGGATTGACACCGGGCGCCACAACAGATCGGAGATGGGCGCTGGATTTCAGGATGGGGATGTGGCAACGCCCATCACCCCTGAAGCCACGTCACCCACCCAGTGTTGTGGAAAGAGGGGACTATGGAGGTTCAGATGGCATGAGGTGCACCCTTGGTCATGGGTGGACCCCAAAACCTCCCGGTGCTGGTCCGTGGCAGCATCTCCTCAGACGCAGAGCTGAGGAGGGTCCCCCAGGAAGCCTGGATGGGTGTCGGGGGTGCCAGCCCCCTGCGGGACTGACTGACCACTGTGGGTGGCAGAGCAGCGTCTAGGGGACACAGGGTCACCCCACAGTACCTCACCTGCCCCCTGTGCACGGGGTACCCGGGGCCACAGGAGGGCTCTGGCAGCCCTTCCCCTGTGCTGGTGCCCACCCACAGAGGGGTCCTTATAGCCCTGAGTGGTCCGAAACCCTCGGGCAGTTCACCCACCTCCCACCTCTCGTCAGTACAACTCCCTCCAGGGGCAGAACCGCCCCATGGAAGGGTCCCCACTCCCCAGGGCGTCCCCCCGCAGCCGGGGGAGGCTGTTCCCCCCTTGGGGCCCCTTCCCAGAGAGGGTGACCACCCCGCAGGGAGAGGCCCCCACACAGGGGACCCCCACCCCACACAGGGGCCCCGCCCCCCAGCGGGGGAGCCGAACAAGCCCCGCCCCCGCGGCCCCGCCCGTCGGGTACAGCGCCCCCTGCTGGCCGCTCTGAGGAACGAGCACCGCCCCACGCCGCCACTGCGGCGCTGATTGGTCACCCGGATGACACCAGAGGGAGGGGAGACGGGTGGTGATTGGTCAGAAGGCTGAGGGGGCGGAGTCACCTTGGCGCGTGCGCAGGCCAGGAGGAATCCCGTGGCAGCGTCCGGGGTTGGGACACTTCCGGCCGCCGTGTTTCACTTCCGGGTCGCGGTAGTCGCCCCGTCGGCCGCCGCCTGCGTTGAGCCGCGACCGCAGCGTCGGTACCGGGGCGGGCTGGGGGCTGTGCTGGGGCTCTCTGGGCTGTACAGGGGAAGGTGGGGCTGGGCCGGGCCAGCTGGGCTTACTGCTGTCCGAGGGCTGGGTTGTACCGAGGAGCGTCCGCGTTACACTGGGTGGAGGGGCTGGGTTTTACTGAGTTATACTGGGCTGGGTGCTGGGTTATACTGGGTTATACTGGGTTTTACTGGGTTATTCTGGGTTATTCTGGGTTATTCTGGGTTGTACTGGGTTGTACTTGGTTATTCTGGGTTATTCTGGGTTATTCTGGGCTGGCTGGGACAGGCGGGAGCAGGGGTTGGTTAGGCTGGGTTGAGGAGGCCTGGCTGGGCGGGAGTCGGGATGGGGAGTCCGGGGGGGCTCCGGGGGCAGGGGGGTTCTGGCTGGCTGGGATAGCGTTTAAAGGACGGACGGAGGGTTTGGGGGGAGCCGCAGGCACAGGGGGGGCAGAGGGAGGTCCGAGGGTCTCCTGGCCTCTGAATGGCCTCAGCCCCAACCCTTCCTTTCCAGCAGGCCCACGGAGCCACCGCCATGAGGCTCTACAGCCTAAGTGTCCTTTACAAAGGTGACCCCAAAGTGCATTTGCTCAAAGCTGCGTATGATGTCTCCACCTTCAACTTCTTTCAGAGATCCAGGTGGGTGCTGGTAGCTGGAACCTCTGAGCAGGAATTGCTTCTCTGTGCTGTAGGCTGGCATATGGCTCAGGCAAGATCTTAGGGAGGGGAAGCAGAAGCCTTTGAGAGGTTTTCTGCCCCACTGGAGCTGCAGTGACAGCAGTGAAAGGCTTTTCAGTGAAAGAGAACATGCCCCCAAAGAGCTGCTCCCTGGGAGCTGTGTCCTGCTGCAGCACTTGGAGGGATGGATCAGATGCCTCAGGAATGGAGTGAAATGGAGCCTCAGCCAGCAGTAGGTCAGGTCTGACTCTACAAATTCTCTGGTGCAGCCAAGCAATGAAATTGGGGCACAGGGGGTGCCCTGGGAGTGGAGTCAGCTCTCCCCTCTCGGGTGGGGCGAGAGCAGCCCCATCTGTGTCAGGCTGACAGGACTCTCCTGGATCCTGGTGCCCATGGATTGTTTGGACTCACTTGAAGCTCTTCCCAGCCCACAAAACCCTGCTCAGGTTATTCCAATGGCTTCAGATGAGCTGGTTGAGCCCCAGAGGCCAGTCCAGGCTCCCAGTGTTCCCCTCCCCACTCCGGGCACACAGGGACTGGGGAGCTCTTGGCAGCTCCTGGGAATGTCCTGAAGCAATAAAACAAAGCAGGAATATGTTGTGGAATGGGTTGTTCCCAGTGGTAAAGGAGTTAAGAAATTCCTCTGGGGCCCATGTTTTCCATGCCAAGGTTTTATGGAGCCTCGGGCACATTTGGTTCTGTAATTCCAGTGGCAAAGGGGAAAGACTGAAGCAGGACTGTCTTAAAAAGCTCTTCCAGTGTGAGAGTGGGATGTGAAGCAGTGTCAGCCTGTGATGTCAGCTGCAATCTCTAAACACTCTGTAGCTGCAGCTCTTGTTGTCCCAAATCCAGAGGAAACTGTGCTGTGGGCTTCCCCCAGAGCAGGCTGTGTCTGTGCCTAAAGAAAAGTGGTATTTTGACAGGAGCAGTGAAGTGTGCAGAGGGGGGTGGTCTGTGTCAGTCTTGCAGCTGTTCCCAGGATTTGATGCTTGTCCCAGGCTCATTCACAGGTGATACTTTGAGGGCCTGCAAGAGCTTGGCCCAGGTGTGATCTTTAAGGAGTGTTTAGCTGAAGTTTGGAATTCCCAGGGAGTTGGGTTGAAGGGTTGGATTTGGGATAACAAGGGCTGTGGAACCTGCTGGGCAGGAGCTGCAGGGCTGGGCTGTGCCAGTGCCTCATGTCTGCTGAACATCTGCCAAGGAATTTGGCAGGGTCAGGGAGGCAGAGTGAAGGACTGAGTGGGCAGTTCCTTCTGGAATAGTGGGAAATAAAAGCAGCATTCTCAGTGCAAGAGCTGTCCATGAGGAAGATACATACTGGGATCTAAGTGATACATGGTTGGTCTCAGTGATCTTAAACATTTTTTCCATCATATGCTTGAAACCCTGGGATCATGGTGAGGGGCTGTGGCTGGCAGCAGGTCCCTCCACTTGGAGGATGGTGTCTTTGCTCCCTCTCTGACAAAGCAGGGACATTCAGGAATCCTTGGGCTGGACTTTCCTTTGCAGTGCCTGAAACCCCAAGAGTCCAGAATCTCTGGAGCTGGTGTCCAGGCTGGGAGGGGTGCAGGCCCCTCTGAGGGATGTCAACTGTGAGAGGCAATTTCCCCTCTGGAATTGTTTCCAGTGGTGGGAGGCCATCAGGAAACCCTGGGCTTTGCCACGCCAGTGTCTGTGTGCATTGACCTTTCCTTGGCACCACGTCACCCCCCGAGCAGGAGCTGTCCCACTCCTTGGTGTGTAGCAAACTGTAACCTGATCCCTGATAAACATCCCTTCCTGGGATCTTCCAGCTGAACTGGGGAATGTGTTGCCTCACATTGGCTAATCCCAGCATGCCCAGGATGTGGTGGTTTGGAAACAGGCTTCTTTTACTCCTCATTATTTTTGGCCTCTTTTCTTTTGCTGTGGGGCGATGAGGAATCACTGAGGAGCCTGTTGGACAGGCCTGAGCCTGGGCTCAGGAGTGTTTTCCAAACTTAGAGCAAGTCTGGCTTAAGGATGTTCTTTAAATTGGCTCACAGTGGTGGCTGAGGAGTCAAGCATCCCCGGGGATGGGGAGGGCACACCTGGCGTGGGCAGGGGCAGTTCTGCTCCTGTGACCACTCTACCTCCAGAGCTGCCTCAAGCTCTGGGACTGCAGTCAGCAGTGCCCTGGCAGTCAGGAGGGGCATCCCTGTCCTGGCACTGGCCAGGGAGGAATTGTCCTGCTCTGCTCTGCCCTGAGGAGGGCCTCACCTCCAGTCCTGGGGCAGCTTGGGGCGTGGCAGTATAAAAAAAAGACATGAAGCCATTGGAGAGCATCCAAAGGAGGTCACAAGGATGGGGAAGGGTCTGGAGGCCCCATATGAGAAGTGTCTGAAGACATTTGGTGCATTCTGCTGGAGGAGACTGAGGGGAGACCTCACTGTGCTCTTCAACACCCTTCTGAGGGGCAGTGGATAAGCAGCTTCTATCCCTGCTCTCTGTCACCAGTGACAGGGCCCAGGAGAAGGCTGGAGTTGTGTCAGGGGAAGGTTAGATTGGATATCAGGAAAAGATTTTTCCCCCAAAGGGTGTTTGGGCACTGAGTGGGCTCCCCAGGGCAGTGGTCACAGCATGAAGCCCAAATTCAAGAAGCATTTGGACAAGGCTCTCAGGGGCAGGGTGGGATGGTTGGGGTGTTCTGTGCAGAGCCAGGGGTTGGACTCAATGATCCTGATGGGTTCCTTCCAACTCAGTGTGTTTTATGATTCTGTGATTCTGGTGGAAGGTGTCAGCAGGGGGTGCAAGGGGATGGTCCTCAAGGTCCCTTCCAACCCACATCATTCCATGATGCAGCTGGTCAACCAGGTGTTGGCAAGGCACAGCCAGGTTCAATGGCATTTTTGCTTTCTGCTAAATCCCCAAGTTGAGCCCAAGGACACAAGTCTGTCACTGCAGCTGGGGGGCTGTGGGTGCTGCCCTGGCTCTGGCTGGTGCCTGGAGGTGTCTGTTCTGGGGTTGCCACTCCTCAGAGGTTCAGGCTCCAGCCTCTTCCCCAGGGAACACCCACCATTTAGCTGCAGCCTAACTGGCTGGGGGGGCAGGGTTTGTTACCCCAGTGCAGAGGGAGCTGTGGGACAGCTGGTGTGCCCAGCAGTGCCCCTTGTCTCCCCACAGTGTGCAGGAGTTCATGACGTTCACCAGCCAGCTGATCGCCGAGCGCTCGCCCCTGGGCAGCCGGGCCTCTGTCAAGGAGCAAGGTGAGACTGCCCTGGGGGAGCACAGCCCTGGGAAAAGTCTCCCCACAGCCAGTGCCCCTGTGGGCAGAGCTGGTGGCAGGAGCTGCTGGGCTGGCTGTGAGCCTGGCCCAGTGTGGCAGAGGCTCTGCAGGGAGCAGGGACCTGCTCGGGTGTCTGCACTCCCTCTCTTGGGACCCCTGCAGCTCTTGGGTTGCCAAGTTCCCCCACTGCAGAGTGGCTGTGCCAGCTTTGCCATGCAAGTCCAGGCTCCATATCCCAAATTCTCACCTCATTGCAGCTTCCCTGTCCTGCTTCACGTACCTCCCAAGCCACAGAACGTGTGGGACACAGCCTAGATTGGCTGCTGGAGCCTCTTTAATGACACCCCAGCCTGGTTATTAATTAAAATTAGTTAAAATCAGGCTGAGCTCCTCCTCCCACTGGTCTTTATTTCCCTCTGGCTAGTGTGGGATGCCAGTTTCATGTCCCACACTGTGCTGGTTTCCTGAGCTGCTAACAGGCCAGCAGTAGTTCTTGGACAAACATAAAAGGAAAGTTTGGTGGGTGCTGGAGCACCTGGTCAAATGGGAGAACGTTTCCCTCAGGGTGATTGACAACGTTCTTTCTCCAGGGTGATGCCACAGGGAATTGGGGATGGGGCTGAAAGGGATATACCAATACAAACAAATAAGCAAAAAACATATACAACTTTGAAAAACCTTCATCATGCACTGCAACACCACACTGCATGGCATGGCTGTGGGCCCCTGCCACCCAACAGTGTGGGGCTGAGCCCCAAATTTTAAGCCCTTCTTCCCTAGTGAGGTAATGAAAAATGCAGGTGCTGATGACACCTTCCAGGGTGGTTTGGGGGAGGGAGGAGACGGGGGGATGGATGGAGGGTGCTGGGGAGGCACCTTTGCTGCCTCTCTGACAGGAATTCCCTTCCCAGAGTACCTGTGCCATGTGTACGTCCGGAGCGACGGGCTGGCTGGAGTGGTGATTGCAGACAATGAGTACCCACAGAGGGTTTGTTTCACCTTGCTGGACAAGGTGAGGATGTGTCCTGGGAGCTGCTCCAGAGGGCTTCTCCCATCTCCCTGCCCTGGCACGTGCAGGGCTTTTGGATGCCAGGGCTGGGACCTCAGCCTGGGCATCGCTCTGCTCCTCTTTTGCCATGCTCGTGTCTCTGCCCTCAGCTCGTCCAAAAGGGGGGGAGGAGGAGGTGTCACCAAGGTGGTCAGAGGGCAGGAGCACCTCTCATGGAATTGTGAAATTGTTTTGGTTGGAAAAAGCCCCTCCAAGGCCATGGAGTCCAAGACCATTCCTCCCAACGTGGCCAAGGCCACTAAACCATGTCCCCAGGTGCCATGTTCACATGTTTTTTGAATGCTTCCAGGGATGGGGATTCCACCACTGCCCTGGGCAGCTGGTGTCAGGGCTGGACAACCCTTTCCATGACAGAATTTTCCCAATATCCAACCTGAACCTCCCGTGGCACAGCCTGAGGTCGTTCCCTCTCCTCCTGTCCCTGTTTCCTGGGAGCTGAGCCTGACATGCTCTGGCTGTCACCTCCTGTCAGGGAGTTGTGCAGAGCCAGAAGACCCCCCTGAGCCTCCTTTTCTCCAGGCTGAGCCCCTTTCCCAGCTCCCTCAGCCTCTCCTGGGGCTCCAGGCCCTTCCCCAGCTCCACTCCTGTCTCTGGACATGTTCCAGCCTGTTAATGTCCTTCTTGCCATGAGGGGCCCAGAACTGAACACAGCACTCAGGGGGCCCCAGCAGTGCCAGCACAGAGGGGGGTCACTACCCTGGACCTGTGGCCACACTATGACAGGTACAGGCCAGGGGCCATCTGGGCACACCTGGGCTCACGTCCAGCCACTGCCACCAACACCTCCAGGTCCTTCTCCACTGCCAGGGAGACAAACTGGGAGACCTGGGCTGTCCAGCCTGGAAAAGAAAAGGCTCCAGGGAAACCCCAGACCTCCTTCCTGTACCTAAAGGGGCTCCAAGAGAGCTGAAGAGGGACTTGGGACAAGGGCCTGGAGTGACAGGACAAGGGGGAATGGCTTCCCACTGCCAGAGGGTAGGGTTAGATGGGATATTGGGAAGAAGTCCTTCCCTGTAGGGTGCTAGGGACTAACACGGGTTTCCCAAAGAAGCTGTGGCTGCCCCATCCCTGGAAATGTTCAAGGCCAGTTTGGATAGGGCTTGGAGCAACCTGGTGTAGTGGGAGGTGTCCCTGTCCATGGCAGGGGTGTGGATGAGCTGTAAGGTCCCTTTCCAAAAGTCTCCAGCTGTCCTGTTTCAGTGAACACTGTGGCCCCACAGCTGTGGGTTCTGCATGGCAACTGCTGCTTCCTCACCTGGCAGGTGCTGGAGGAGTTCTCCAGGCAGGTCAGCAAGATGGACTGGCCCTCAGGGTCACCTGCCACCATCAGCTACTCTGCCTTGGATGGATACCTCAGCAAATACCAGGTACAGACCCCCAGGACCCTGCAGGGCACCGGGACAGATGGTTCCTGTGTTTCCTGCAGCCCTGAAAATGGCAGGGGAGATGGGCAGCACTGGTGCACGTGGGGCCCTGGTGTCCCTGTGGTGCTGCCAGTGCTGTTGTTTCTCTCCAGAACCCCCGGGATGCTGATCCAATGACCCGAGTGCAGGCGGAGCTGGACGAGACCAAAATCATCCTGGTGAGGCTGCAGGGCCATGGCCAGGTGCTGCTGCCTGCACAAACCACTGGGGGCCCTGGGGGCATGTTGTGGAGCAGGGTAGAGTCACCCCAGGCCATTCCCCAGCTCCCTGCTGTGGGAGCTTCCTTTTCTCTTCCCCTTTTTCACTTCCCTCCTTTTTTCTCCTTGGGCTTTCCCTAGCTGGCTGGACACAACACCAGGGCTCTGACCCCTGCTCCAAATGGCAGTTTTTCTGCCTGGTGACCCCGTGGGAGCTCTGCTGCTCCTGCCCCTGGCCAAGTTCCCATCTCCCCTGGGGCTGCAGAGCTGTCAGGGGTTGGAGGAAGGTGGGATGAGAGGTGGTGGCACCTCCATCTCCCACTGCAGTGGTGTGGGGCTGCTGCTGGGGCTCAGCACGTGTTTCTCTGGCAGCACAACACTATGGAATCACTGCTGGAGCGTGGGGAGAAGCTGGACGACCTGGTCTCCAAATCAGAGGTGCTGGGGGCACAATCCAAAGCCTTCTACAAAACGGTGGGTGTGCAGGGTCAGCCCCTCCCTGAGGGACCTGGGGAGGGGGGAAATGTCATCCCTGGGGGTCACCCCCAGTGGATGAACCCTGGGGCACAGCTCTGGGTGCCAGGCAGGGATCACCCCTGGTGCCACAGGCTTTGGGCCTGGAGACCTGCAGCCCAATTCCAGCTGCAGAGCTCCCCAGCCCCTCTCTGGGGCTGTCCTGCACCCTGTCGTGGGTGGGGGCTGATGCCCATCTCAGTTCCTGGCAGCAGCTCTGGCCAGAAGGAAAGGAGCCTCCAGGTCGTCAACCTTTGTGCTATGCTGGCCTCTTCCAGCAGGAGAGGGGCTTTGTGGGACCTCAGGTGGGTGGCCTTGGGACCCCCCAAACCCTTGGGGAGCCTTACCAATAGTTTTCCTTCTCTTCTTAGGCCCGAAAGCAGAATTCCTGCTGTGAAATCATGTGATGTGGAGCCCGGGGTCTCCACCTCCAGACCACCAGCCCTCCAGCCCCCTCCAGAGCCACCCCAGGGGTGTTCCTGGGGCTGGGCCAGAGGTCCTCAGACCCCTGGGCTGATGTGACTGTTGTCCACCTTAAGGGGACGCCAAAGCTGGCACTGGGCTGGCACCCATGGGGGAAGGTCCACACCGAAGACCCCCCTCGCTGTTCCTGGGACAGCATGGACCAGGGGGTACTTGGCCACACACTCCCCTGCCTTCACACCCCTGGGAAGCCTGGAGGAGGCCCCCACTGCTGTCTGGGGGTCTGAGGGCACAGGCAGAGCCCCCTTCTGCCATCCCAGGGTCTGGGGGGCTTTTATGTATTTGTGTCCTAAGGGTGAGCTGGGGGGGTGGGAGGAGGGGGGAAGGGAAAAAAACAAAAGGTGTCTTGGGTGGAGGGTGCTCACTGCCTCCCTGGGCAGCTTCTCCCCGTGGTGGTGAGCCCAGAGCTGTGTCCTGGTGCTGGGGGAAGGGGGAAGCTCACCAGCCTGCCCTGCACCTCAGAGCCCCTCCCCTGCTCCCACCGGCCAGGGTGGGGGGACTCAATAGCTGCCAGGGCCCAGCAGCCCTCACTGCCTCCTCTTCCTCCTCATCGGGAAGGGAAAAGTTGGGCTTGGGCTGTGCCTCGTGGTGCTCTGGTTGTTTCCATGCCCTGGCTGCACTGACCAGGGGGATAAAGTTGTCTTTGGCAGTTGAAGCCCTGTCTCCTCTCTGCGGCATCCCGGGGTGGGATTTCAGATGGACACGTCCTGGGCACCCCGGCAGGGACAGATGCACTTGGCCTTCCCTCTCCACCTCTTACTTTAATGATCATTGGTTTTTCCTCATAATTTATTTGCAGTTTTCCCGAGACAAAAACGAAATCAGAGTCATCTTTTACACTTACAAGGCTCAGAAAGAAAAGACAGAGGGTTTTTTTTGGGGGGAGGGACATGGGGGGCGGGGATATGCTGGGGAGGGGGAGACAGAAAAAGAATGAGAGGAAAGGGGAGGAAAGAAAAATTTGGCAATGATCCACCAGCATTCATGGGACAGGAACAGCTCAGCTCCTCGACATACAGCATTAGCGCCCGAGGGTTGCTCCCGCGCAAAGGGCATGCAGAGAAATCATCAGAATAATTAAAAAATAATTAATATCCCCTGCCCATCCCACCCCCTCTCCCCCAGCCAAAACCAGCCCTCAGCGTGGTGGGGATGCCCTGGGGAATTGCGTGGGGAGTGCCTGGGAGTCGAGTGATGCCTCTCCAGGGCTGGGGGGGCTGGGGGTGAGGGGGTCCCCCCGAGCGCTGGCCATGGGAGGGGGGTGCAGGATGTGCTGCCGGTGCCCCTGTGCTGGAGGGTCTCCGGCGGAGCAGCCTGTGCCCCCTAAGAGACCCATTCTCTTAGTCTAAAGTGCTTTCGATGCTGTGTCAGTGCTGGCTGGATCGTCCCGAGCCTCCCACCCGAGCCCCACACCCCCCAGCCGCCCTCTGCCCCCTGACACGGCACCCACATCCCCCCTGCCAAAACCTGCCAGCACCTGCAGCTGGCACCTGTGGCACGGGGGGCTGGGGTGGGGATCAGTGGGATGGGGATGCAGGGGTGTGACTGGTGGACCCTCCCAAAGGCACCTGCTGTGTTCCCTGCGCAGCAGTGCCCACGATAAGCCTCGGGCCCCCATAGGCAGCGCTCCCAGGGGAGGCACTGGAGTGGGGTGGAGGGGAGAGAGTCTGTGTGTATCCCCCCCACTTCACTCAGCCCCTGGCAGCCCCCCATTGCTGGGCACCCCCGTGGGAATTCAAAAATAAATAGCTCTCTCTATGTACAGGGGCTGGGGCAGGACAGAGCAAAGCGGAGCCCAAAGAACAAACATCCACCACCAGCGACAGCAACACGCCACGAGCACAGCTGGGAGGGGGGCCGGGACCCCCCTTCCACCCCCAGCAGAGACGGGCCGAGGGAGGGGGCTGAGCCCCCCAGCGCCCTCGCCTGTGGCCGAGCGGCTGGGTTGGGTTTGGGGGTGTGGGTGGGTTTGGGATCGGGGTGGCTTTTCCCCCTTTCATTTTTTCCTTTTTTTGTTGTTGTCTTCATCGTTTTGGCTTTTTTTTTTTTTTTTTTTTGTCTTTTTGTTTTCTGCAAACACAGGCACTGGAGGGGGGAGCAGGGGCCAGGGTAGGGGGGACAGGCATGCGGATGCGTGCTTCGGGGGGCCGCAGCTCCGGCTGCCGCCTCGGCTCCCATCGCCGTCTCCATCGGGCTGGAACCAGGACAGCCACCGCAGGCTCTGTGGGGACACCCTGGTGAGCCTCAGCGGGGGCTCCCCATCCCCCTGAGCCCCGAGCCCAGCCTCACCTTCACTGCAGCGGGGCGACGGGGGCCCCCGAACCGTGGAAGTGGACGTTCTGCCACTTGCCGTCGCGGCGGTGCCAGACGCGGGTCTCCTCGGACTGGCTGGTGCGGGGCCTGCCCTGCCCGTCGATGTACTGGGTGAGGCGGATGTAGGCGATGCAGGCCGCGTCCTCCCCGATGACGTGCACGTGTGGGTTCAGGATGGTCGTGTGGATCGGCTTGTTGTTCTTGGAGAGCACTGCGGGGCGGCCCGGGTCAGCGCGGCTGGCACGGGCGGGGGTGTGCGCACCCACGGGGCCAGGGAATGGGTGAGGAACTGGAAGGGGAAGGGGCAGGGGCAGTGCCAGCAAAGGGACGGCCCAGCAGGGGAGGGCCGGGGACAGGCCAGGAGGTGACCAGGATGGGCAAGGCAGTGGGCAAGAGACGGGGCAGAGTGAAGGGGACGGGGAGACAGGATGGATCGGGTTGGGCTGGACGGGGAGAGAATGGGCAGGGCAGGCAAGATGGGCAGGTGGCACAGGCAGGTCGGGTACTCACAGTTCTCGAAGTAGAAGCGGTGGAAGTCCATCCCCTCCACCAGGTTGCCCAATGCCTCGGGCTCAAAGGAGGTGAGCCCCGGGTCGCAGATCTTCCTGCAGGCAGCAGGTGAGAGTGGCCCCGCCTGGCCCCGGCCCTGCCCCGCCCCACCCGGCCCTGCCCCACTCACGCGTAGGCCTCGAAGTCCCCGTTGTTGACGGCTTCGATGAGCTGCTCCGTGATCTTGATGATCTCCTGCTTGCGGGCTGGGGGCACGTCACTGTCACCGCCACCGCCCCAGCCCCGCGGTGACACCGTGGGGGTGGGTGAACGGGATGTTGGGATGGACATGGGACATGAAGGGGAGGCATGGGGACAGACACAAGAACGGACAGACAGACCTGGGGGGCAGAAAAACCTTGGGGACAGACAGACGGACCATGGGGATGGACCATGGGGAAGAACACAGGGACCTTGGGGACAGACAGACTGACCATGAGGGCAGACAGACCACAGGGGCAGACACGGGGACCTTGAGGACAGACACCCTTTGGGGACAGAAGGCCCTTGGGGACCACTGTGCTCCCAGGACCCCCACAGCTCTGCCACACCAGGGGCATAATCCTCTCAGCATGTTTCATTGCTAGTCCAGCACAACCCCTGCACGTCCCAGTGCCATCCAGTGCCCTCCCAGCATGCTCAAGCATCCCAGTGCCTGCTCAGCATGTCCCAGTAGTTCCAAGTGCATCCCAGCATTACTCCTGCAAGTCCCAGTACATCCCAGTGCCATTCTAGCACATCCCAGAACAGCCAGTTCCATACCAGTGTTTCCCAGTGCCATCCCACTGTGTCTCAGTGCTATTCCAGTGCATCCCAGTACCCTCAGAGCTCCATGCAAGTGCATCCTGATACATCCCAGTGCAATCCTAGTGCATCCCAGAGAGGCTCCAGTGTCCTCTGATGCACCCCAGTGCCATCCTATCGCTTCCAAGTGCATCCCGGGGCAGCCCAGTGCATTCCAATATACCCCAGTAACAGCCTAGTGCAATCCTGCTGCATTCCAGTGCCAGCCCAGTACACTACAGTGCCATTCCAGTGCCATTCCACTACATTTCAGTCACATCCCAGAGTCTTCCAATACCATCCCAGGGCCCCAGTACACCCCAGTTTACACCAGTACATCTCAGGGCCGTCTCACTGCATTTCCTACTGTGACCCAGTGCCATCCTACTGTGACCCAGTGCCCTTCTAGTATATTCCAGTTCACCCCAGCTCCATCCCAGTGCATCCCAGCACCATGCTGTCGAATTCCAGTGTGTGCCAGTGCAATTGCAGTATGTTCCAGCATCATTCCAGTGTAGCCCATCCCACCATATTCCAATGACTCACTTCATCCTGATACCATCCCAGTCACCTTAGTTTTATCCTAGTGCATTCCAGTGCCACTTGAGTGCATTCCAACACAGCCCAGTTCCATCCCAGTATCTCCCAGTGCTATTCCAGAGCATACCAGTACACTCTAGTTTGCCCTGGTGCATCCCAGTAATATCTCACTGCATCTCTGTGCCAATCTCCTGCGTCCCAGTGTTACTCTAGTATATCCCAATACATCCCAGTACCATTCCAGTGCATGGCAGTACCATTCTATTGCTTCCCAGTGCATCCTAGTACCATTCTAGTAGTGCATGCCAGTATACCCCAGTTCCATCCAAGGCATGCCACGGCCACTCCAATGCATCTCAGTTAATCTTAGTACCATTCTACCGTACCCCAGGGTTCCCCAGTGTGTTCTTTTGTCACCCTAATGTGTTCCAACCACCTCAGTGCCACTTCACTATATCCCAGTTTGTCCCAGTGCATCCCAATGTCATTCCTGTGCCCTCCTAGTGCATCCCAGTGCCACTACTGTGCCCTCCTAGTGCATCCCAGTGCCATTACTGTGCATTCTAACACAGCCCATTTCCATCCCAGTATGACCCAGTACTACTCCAGAGTTTAATGGTACACTCCAGTTTGTGGCAGTGACTTCTCACTACATCTCAGTGCCAACATACCGTGTCTCACTGCTATTCCAGGACATCCCAGTACAGCCCAGTTCTACCCAGAGCACCTCCTGGTACCATCCCACTGTGTCCCAGTATCACCACAGAGCATCCTGATGCCACCTCAGTGCCTTTTCAATGAACCCCAGTTGCCATTCCAGTGCCATTCCAGAATGCCACAATCTGTACCATTTCCATCCAAGTGCACCCCAGTGCATCCTAATACCCTCCCAAGCATGCCCACAGTGCATCCTGGTGCTATCTCAATGAATCCTAGTGCCAGCCCAGCTCCAGCCTAGCACACTCCAGATCCATTCCAGTGCATGTGAACACTAGCCCAGTGCATCCCAGAAATGTCCCAGTACAACCATAATGTGTCCTGGTGCCATCCCTGTGCCATGCCAGTGTACCCCAGTGAATTCTAGTGCTTATCCCAGTGCCACCCCAATGCATCCTGGTGCCATCCCAAATCCCACCCAGTGCATTCCACTGCTGTCCCAGCACATCACAGTGCACCAACTGCATCTTGGTGCCATGCCAGTTCCACCCCAGCTCATCCCAGTGCAATTCCAGTGCAATCCAAGGCTTCCTGGTGCCAACCCAATGCATCCCAGCTCTATTGCAATGCATTCCATCCAGCACACTCCCAGTGCATCCTACTGCCACCCCAATGCATCCTAAGTGCCATTCCAGTGCACCCCAACACATCCTTGTGCCATTCCAGCTCCATCCCAGTGTGTTTCAGAGGTGCTCCAGTGCATCCCAGTGAACCAAATGCATTCTGGTGCCATACTAGTGCCATCCCAGTGCCATTCCAGTGCACCCTAGTGCATCTTAGTGTCATCCCAGCACACACCAGCTCCACCCCAGTGCATTCTAGCACACTCCCAGTGCATCCCAATGCATCCTAGTGCCACCACAACTATCCATCACAGTGCCATCCCAGTGCATCCTGAAGCCATCCCAGTTCATCCCAGTACCATTCCAGTGCACCCCAGTGCATACTGCTGCCATCCTAGCACCATCCCAGTGCATTTCAAGAGCCTCTCAGTGCACCCCAGTGCCATTCCAGTGCAACCCAATGCATCCTAGCAGCACCCCAGTGCATCCCAGCTCCCTCCCGGCGCATCCCGGTGCAGCCCTGCCGCCCCCTGCGCCCGTCACCTTTGGTGTCCTCGTCCTCAATGGTGGTGTTGGTGCTGTCGGAGGACTCCTGCTCACGGGACGGCGGCGGTGGGGGGGAGACACAAACAGGGGGGTCAGACCTGGCCCCGGGGGGACGGGGGACAAGCCCGGCCAGGGCTTGGCAGGACCCCAATGATGCCGGATGCCACGGGGGGACCCCGCTGTCACCGCGCCCCGTGCGCACTCCTCGTCCACATCACCCCCCCACGACATGGCTGATGCTGGGGGGAGGATGAGGGTGGAAAGCAGGGGCAGCGATACCTTGGTGCCGTCCGTGGGGTTATGAATTACAGTAGTTTGAGGCTCCTAGGGGAGAAGGGAGAGAGACAGAGGCGGGGGTGGGGGGAAGCGAGAGCCCAGAGGGGACAACGAGGGGGGAACGACGGATTGAGCAGCACGTGGACAGGGGCGAGGAGAGACCCAGACCGGATTTGGGAGGGGGATAGAGAGGGGGGAGAGAAGCAGAGAGTCATTAGTCCAGCAAAGCCAAATGGTTTAATTCACAGACATGAAGGGGGAAGAAAGGGGGAAAAGAGTTGGGCAGAGCCAGGGGAGAGACAAAGTGAGGCCAAAAGGATGGGCTGGGCTGCGGGGCAGCTCTGTGCCCCTGTCCTGCATCCCGGTGCCCAGGGGCTCCACTCACCATGCATCTGAGCATCTCGGGCATTCCTGTGTCTGAATCCCAACCATCCTGCTGCCTGCATCCCAAGCATGGCCCATATCCTTGCTCATCCCTCAGCTTGCACCCAGACCATCCCTGTGCCTGCATCCCAACTATCCCACTGCCTGCATCCCAACAATTGCACTGCCTGCATCCCATGCATCCCTCGGCTTGCATCCCAACTATCCCTGTGTCTGGATCCTGACCATCCTGGTGCCCACATCCCGAGCACCACCCCCATCCACAGCTTCCCGTTGCCTGCATCCACCCTCTCTGTGAGGGGCAGGCACCCCTTTCTCCATATCCTGCACTCACTGACCAACCAGGCACACCTTCCCCAGTGCACAGTATCTGTGCCAGCTGGGCAACACCCTGCCTGTATCCTGCCCTCATAGTATTATGCCCCTGCCCTTGTGATGCACCCCTTGCGCCACAAAGATCACAGCAGGCACCCCTGCACCCACATCCTGCACCTACCTTGCTGTTGGCATTGCCAGAGCATGCCCAAGTCCTGCACCTGCTATTCTAGACAGCCACACCTTTACTTGTGTCCCACATTCCCTGTGCCAGCTGGGCAGTCCTGTGTCTGGACCCTGCACTTACCTCACCTGTGAGGTCACAGTCAGCAGCCCCATCCTCGTGACCCTGCGCTTGCCTTGCCATTGGCATCACACGGTGCCCCCGTCCCCCAACCCTTCACCCACGATGCCATCCGTGTCACCAGGATCCTCCTGCCTGTGCCTTGTCTCCATTATGGGGCATCTATGCCTGTACCCTGCACCCACCTTGTTCCCATGGCGGGGCACCCCCATACTCATATCCTTGGTTCCCATGTCACAGGACATCCTTACGCCCATATCCTGCACCCACCTTGCTGTTCCCATGGCAGGAATACCTGTGTCTGTGTCCTGGACCTACCTTGTCCCTACGGTAGGACACCTGCATGACTGTGTCCTGTACTCATGTCACTGTCCCCATGGCTGAGGGAGATGCGGGGCTGTCCACATGCCTGCACCCTTCACCCACCTTGTCTGTCCAGCGGGGTCACCCTGTGCCCACGTCCTGCACACCCCTTTCCATCCTTGGGACACCCCCCTTCCCCAGCGACCCCAGGAAGAGCCGACCACGGTGCGCGCATGGCGATGGATGGGATGGATCCGATGGGATGGGAGATCTGGGGGTGCAGTGTAGGGGGCACCTACCAGAGCAGTGGGCGGGAGGGTCCCCTTGGGGCTGGTGACACCGGCACTGCCTTTGGTGCTGTTGGTCTGGGGCTGGAGGGGAGAGATGGAAGGGGCTCAGTGGTATGGGGGGGGAAGCAGCCCATCCCGGCCTCCCTCCGGCCCCTCTGGCCCCTCACCTTCACGCCGTCCGCCTTCTTGTTCAGTAAGCTCTTAGCTGCTGTGGGGGGAGACAGTGTCAGTGCTCCCCCCCAGCACAAGGGACACTGCACGTCCCCCCAAAGCCAGACCCTTCCCAGCCACCCAACCTGATCCCACCCTGGGTGCTGGCAGCACCTGCCACCCCGGCGTCAGAGAGGGGGAACACAGGAGGAAGGTGGTGTCCCCATCCTGTGGGAGGTCCCCATTTTGGGGGGGTGGCCCCCATGCAGGGAGGGATGGCCCCATTGTAAGGGGGTCTCCATTTTGAGGGGTGTCCCCATGCTGGGAGGGGTGTCCCCATCCTGAGGGTGTTCCCTTACTGGGGAAGTCCCCATGCTGGGTGGGGCATCCCCATCCCAGGAAGCCCCATTTGGGGGGATTCTCCATGCTGAGAGGGGTATCCCCAACCTGGAGGGGTCCCCAGTCTCAGGAAGGTCCCCATCCTGGGGGAAGAGAGCGTCCCCACTCAGGGAGGGGTTTCCCCAACCTTGTGGGGCCGTCCCCATCCTGGTCCGTGTCCCCATCCTAGTGGGAGGTTCCCAAACTCAGGAGGGTCCCCAGCCTTGGGAGCTGTCCCCATCCTGGGAGGGATGTCCTCAACCTGTGGAGATCCCCATCCAGGCAGGGTGTCCCCATTCTGGAGGGAGGGGTCCCCAAACTCAGTGGGTCCTCAGACTGGGGGAAGGAGGTGCCCCCAACCTGAGGGGTGTCCCCATCCTGGTGGCCCCCACATGGGGGGGACAGGGCTGGCTTACCTTGGAGAAATGCAGAGAGGAAAGCGAGAGAGAGGAGTGGGGAGGGGGACAAGAGAGAAACGGGGTGGGGGAAGGAGGAAAAGGGGAAAAACATAAAAAAAGAACATAAAAAAGATGAGTTGAGTACAGGGGGTGGGGACAGCCGCCTGTGCCCCCCTGTCTCCCTAGAGGGGGACAAGGACAGGCACGGGTATGAGCATCTGTCACTGCTACCACGATCTCTGGCCAGTGGGGGCATAGGGGGTGACAGGGACACAAGTGGTTGTGGGGGTGTGGAGGGCAGGGGGTGTCACCTCGAGCATCCTCGTCATTCCTCCACACTGAGGGACCCCTCCCCCTGCTGGCATCACAAGTTGAGAGGGCATGTGCGGTGATAAGGCCAGTGACAGCAGGGTGGCACCCATCAGCACCAAAGGAGGGGGCGGGCAGGTGCGGGGATGACCCACACATCCCTCCCCTGTGGACCTGTGTCTCCTCAGGAGTCCCTAGCAGGGTGTCCCCAAGGGTCCCGGTCCCTCCTCTGAAAGCAGGCGGGCGCTGAGAGGTGGGGGTTTAAACCAGAGCCAAATTGGGGGGCGGGAGAGGGGGACCCCTGGCAGGGGGGCCAGTGGTAGCCCTTTGTACGGGGGATGGTTTAAGACCCACCGAATGTTTCGCAGCATCACAAACACTGGCTGCAGCTCTCAGAAGCTGTGGAGAGGCACATGCTGGGGGGGCACGTGCCAGAGGGAGACACATGCGAGGGGGGGGCACATGCGGGGTGGGGGACGCAGGGGGGGCACGGGGGGACACAGGACATGCGGCCCATTTGCTCCCCCTGCCATGCACCGGTGTGCCCCCCCTGTGTGCAGGAGGGGGTTAGTGCCGTGGGGTGGGAGCAGTGGGGAGACACACCCTAAAATTATCCCCCCACCCCCAGCTCCCCACTGTTGACCCAGATGTGGACCCTGGGGATGCCACCGGTGTGTCCCCCGCCAGGAACCACTGGCCAAGGGCCGAGCACTCAGCGGCCCCGCCTTGGGGTCGGGGGCTGGTGCAGAGACCCCTCCCTCGAGGCCAGCTGCGGGATGACAGCAGGGGGGACAGCGGCATCTCTTGGTGCCGGCGGGGAGGGGGAGAGGCTGGAGGGCTGCGGAGGGTGGGGGGGGGCAGAGCCGGGGGGCCATGCATGCGCTCCAATTTCCGAGGAGGGTACCCGAAACCCGTTGGGGAGGTGGGAGGCAGGGAGGATAGTTGGGAGAAGAGGGTGACATAGGGATAAAGGATCTGGGGACACACAGAGACCAAGCGGGGCCGGAGGGGGCCGGGGGGGCCCTTTGCGGACGCGTCTACCTTGTTCCACCAGCCCCAGGGGGGCCCCGGCAGCGGCCGCCGACATGGTGGGAGGAGCGGTGGTCTGTCTGCCCACTGCGGGCCACGAGAGAGAGAGAGAGCAGAGCTCCTGTTAGGGAGGGTGGGGAGGGGCTGCAGCCGGGACCCCCACCTTCCCCCCACCCCCCAAACAAGAACTCCTGGGGTGCCCATCACCCTGGCCTCAGGCCTGGGGTGGCTGGTGCTGTTCCATCCCCCTCCCCGTGTCGCCCCCCCGCCAGCCACCGGAGTGGGGGGGGACACACGGGGACCGGGCACTACCTGCTGCTGTGTGCGTGGGGCGGGGGGGGCCACGTCCTGCCCCCACCTTGGCTAGCACATGCCCCGTCCTCACCGATGGGGAAAAAATGGGTGGGGGGGTTAAGGAAGGGAGGGGAGAAAGAGAGAAAGACAGCGAGATAGAGAGAGGGGGGCACCGGCCCAGGGGGGAGCTTTGGAGGGGGAGCTGCAGCCCCCGGCCCCCCCGGCCAGTGGGAGCCCCCCCTTACCTGAGAAGTTCCTGGTAGCCAACATGGTGGTGAGGATGGCACCCTGCAGGGAGGGGCAGGGTGAGCAGGGGAGAGGGGACTGGGGTGGGACAGGCAGGATGGGGCTCTGGGAGCACAGGGTGTGATGGGAGTGGGTGAGATGGAGGGGGAGAAATGGGGTGATGGGATGGGGGTGGGATAGGAGGTGGCCCACGGGACTGGGAATTGGGAGAGGGGTTTGCAGGACTAGGGGACAGGACAGAGCCATGGGACCAGGCAATGGGATAGAAGGTGTAGGTTAGGGGGTGCAGCTGGACAGTGGCAGGCTAGAGCCATGGCACAGGGCAAGATACTGAGCAGGGACAGGGTGGGACTGTGCCTCGCTGTGTGTCACTGGGATGGGACCAAAGCCCACAGCAGAGCACCAGGCACACCAGAGTGGAACCGCAAGACACAAGGGGAAGGGACTGTGCCCCATGGAAGGGCACAGGAAGGCCCTGATGCGTGCTGGGGTAGGAACATGTCACACCAGGTGCTGCCAGAGGGGGCAAGGCAGGGGTCCCACAGCGAACAGGAGAACGTCCCACAGCAGGCAGGGCAGAGGTCCCACAGTGGACAGGGGCAGGTCCCACAGGAGAGTCCCGTGGAGAGGCAGGGTGGTGCTGGGAGGATAAGCACTCACCCCAGTCCACACCTCCCCCACCAGGCCCCTCACCTTGAGCTTCCTTCGGGCATTGAACTTTTTCAAACACTCCACTGTCTCCTGCCTGTGCATCATGGAGGCCACGGTAGAACGTTGCTGTGGGGGACAGTGGGGTCAGCACCAGGTGCCAGTGGTCACTGGACGGGGTGACACGCACTGGGGGGACACGCCGCACTTACGCAGACCCACGGGTGCTTGAGGGCCTCGTGGGCTGTGATGCGCTTGGCAGGGTTGATGGTCAGCATCTGATTGATGAGGTTTTTCGCTTCGGGGGTGACTGTGTCCCACTCAGGTGAA
Organism: Argya squamiceps; assembly: GCA_037834095.1. NCBI lineage: Eukaryota > Metazoa > Chordata > Aves > Passeriformes > Leiothrichidae > Argya > Argya squamiceps. The sequence goes on along the minus strand of JBBMKD010000074.1, from coordinate 116,144 downwards.
GGGAACTGGGGAAGCACAGGGACACGGGGGTGACAGCTGTGAAGGGGCAGCTCCATGGCATGCGTGCCACTCCACATCCCCACATAACCCCAGCCAGCCACCTCAGACATGGCCCAAAGCCACCCCCAGGCTCTGCCTGCCAAAGATTAGCTGTATTGTCCCTCAGTAGGTTCTAGAGTTAACGGGCCAGCTGCCACAGGGCACGGGGTCCTGGCACCGGGGACTTACGTCGTAGGCCCCGGCCTTGATTTGCTGGTAGAGTTTGTGCTGGTCCTCGTCCCAGAATGGCGGGTAGCCCACCAGCAGGATGTACAGGATGACCCCTGAGCCAGGGAGAGTGGGGTTAGGGGAGTGCAGGGACCCCAAACCACTCCTGGCTCCCTCCGCCCCTGCAATGTCCCCATGACAAAGCAGTTATTCCCAACATGGCCTGTTCCCTGTGCTGCCAGGACAGCATGGACAGGGGACAGTGTGGCACTGCTGGGACACATGGCATTGGCCACAGGATGGGATCAGAGCTGGAAAAGGAACTGGAACCAGCACAGAAATGGGATGGGAAAGAGGGTGAGACTAGGATGGGAATGGGATAAGACTGGAATGGAGCCTGGAAAGTGCCAGAATGGGAGTGGGATGGGATCAGAATGGGACCGGGTAGGATGGAATTGGGCAGGCATTGGGCAGGGGCTGGGCAGGGATCAGGGCAGGGGCTGGGGTAGGGACAGGACTGGGACTGGGTCCAGGTCTGGGATGGGGGCAGAAAAGGGGCAGGGACCAACAAGGGACTCGGCAGGGACTGGCTCTTACCACACGCCCAGATGTCCACCGGTTTGCCATAGGCCTCTTTGCGCAGGACCTCGGGGGACAGGTAGCCAGGTGTGCCAGCAAATCCTGTAACAGTGACAGAAAGATGGGTGAGGAGAGACAAGTGAGCCACAACGGGAGGGGACAAGGACAGGACAAAGTGCAGGACACAGGACTGGGACACAGGCACGGGGCAGGGATGTGCTGGGCAGGGGTGGACACGGTGGGGACAGGACAAGATCCTGTGGGCACAGAGACATGGACATTGTGGGGATGGGATAGGGCTGTGGTGGACGTGGGGCAGATGCAGTAGAAACGGAGGAGGGGCTCAGTGGACATGGAGGGACACAGCAGACACAATGGGCAGGGGCTGGGGCTGTGGTGGGCAGGGGGGGCAACAGCACTCACCAAACCAGGCCTGTTGATCCCCCTGCACCTCGATGGCGAGGCCAAAGTCTGCCAGTTTCACTGCTGCCCCTTTGCACTTGCTGGCCAGGAGCAGATTCTCCGGCTATGCGGTCACCAGGCACAGGGAGCACCAGGCATGGACAGCACCGGGCACAGACATGAGTGGGGAGAGAGAGGAGAGATGGGGCAAAAAAAGGGACTTTACTGCTGCCGTTGACCAGGTCCTGCCCACCAGCTGGCTCTCTGCTGTGGGGCTGTGGCCGTGGGTGCCCTCTGCCAATGGCCGAGGGTGCCTGATGGCACAGTGCCATGGCCAGCCCAGGGTCATCCCATGTCTCACTGGCCTCATCCCAGCATCGCCCCCCTACCCCAGCATCGCCCTGCATCCCACCCTCCCTCTGCATCCCACCCTTGTGTCCTGCCCTGACCCCCCCAGCCAATCTCCAGCTGCTCCCACGCCCATCCCCACCAGTTCACACTTCCCCTGGGGCAATGGCGGCTTGCAGTGAGACCCTGCAGGAGCACAGAACCGTGTCACAACTGGGGGACACGTGCATCCCCAGAAAAGATAGTTGGGAGTGTTCAGAGCTGAGGAGATTCCCCCCAAGTCCACCAAGATCTCAGTGACTCCCCAGAATCCACTGGACCAGGGGCACCCCCAAGTTGTGGGGACCCCAAGCACTGGGCAGAGGGATGGATGTGGCTTGGAAGGACACACTTACTTTGAGGTCCCTGTGGACCACCCCCATCTGGTGACAGTGCAGGACAGCCTCCAGGATCTGCTGGATGCAGTGGCTGCATGCAAATGGCGGGGGGGTCAGAGGTACGCCGCTCCCCCACCTCCCACATCCCCTGTCCATGACCTGCACCTCCAAACCAGCCCCCCTGTCCCACTGCTAGGACCCCACTGCACACAGAGGGGAACTGACAAAAACAAGTGGTGACCTTGGATTTGTGGGTGCTGTGCATGACAATCCCTCTGTACCCCTGCCAGGGGGGTCAGCCTTGGGGCATCACCCCTGGGGGGACTCCTGGGGGATCACCACCTGGGGGGGTCACCCAGAGGGGTTACCCTTGGGGAGAGTAGCACCTGGGGTGGATCACTGCCTAGGGGACACCTATGGGGATGCCACTACCTGAGGGGCGGTCGTCCCTGAGGGTGTCACTCCATCCTGGGGTGCATCACCCCGGGGGGATATCACTGTCTGTGGGTCATCCCTTAGGGGTCACCCCTGGGGCATCATTCCAGGGTTTTCACTCCAAGGGGGTTACTGACTAGGGGTCACGCCTGCGGGATCATCCCTTGGGGGTCACTACCTGGGGGTGATCCTCGGGGGGATGGTCACTGGCTGAGGGTTCATCCCTGGGGAGGCCACTGCCCGGGGGTCACCCCTCAGCACCCACCAGGTGAGCTCCAACCTTGGCGCACAGCCACGGGGTGCTTTTGTGCCTACCCCCTGTCCCCCATGGGATCCCCCATCCCTGCTGCCGCCCAGACACCGGGATCCCCCAGACAGGACTCACGGGGGAAGGGGGAACAGGGGATGGGGGGTGGGGGCGGTGCGCGGATGGAGACGAGACAAGAAAGAAAGAGGGAAGGAGCGAGGAGAGGGGATGAGAGCCTGAAATGGGGGTGAAGGGGGGCCTCACCTAGCTGGGGGAGCAGGGGCATTAGGGGGGGCAACCTCCCTGTGAGGGGTGGGGCAAAAAAGGGGGGTCAGGGAGAAAAAAGAGTGAGGAGAAAGCCCCACAGCAGGGTCCTGAGGAGCAGTGCGGGGGGCCGGGAAGCGGGGGCAGCGGTGGGTGGGGGCAGCGAGGGGGAAAAGGCCCCCCCGGCCCCCCCCAGATACTGACCTGCGGCTCCCTCTGCTCAGGGGCAAAGTGATGGGTGGGAGGAACGCGGGCAAAGAGCTCATGGACACAGTGACTGCAAAACAGAACGGGGGGCGGGGGCAGGGGGGCAGGATGGAGGGTTAGGGGAGGGAGAGGGGTCAGGATAGGGCAAAGGGTGCAGGAGGGGGGCAGGATGGGGTGAAGGGGTGAAGGGGTGCAGGATGGAGGGGTAGAGGGTGGGAGACGGGGCAGGATGGGGGGGCGGGATGAGGTAAAAGGGGTGGGAGTGGGGGGGGCAGGTTGATGGGGTGGGATGAGGTAAAGGGGTGGGAGGCAAGAAGTGGCAGTCAGGGTGCGGGGACAGGTTGGGGGTAAAGGGGTGGGAGAAAGAGGCAGGAGAGGGGCATGGGAGGATAAGGGGCATTTTGGGGTCAAGGACAGGTGTAGGAGGCAAAACAGAGGGCAAGGGCCGGGGGGGCAGCGAGCAGAGGGCAGCGGTGGGACGAACAGACACACAGATGGACACACGGACACGCACAGAGCCCGAGCAACGTGTGATGGGAGACGAGGGGGACAGAGGGATGGGGAGAATGGATGGAGGAGGCGAGGGGCACGAGGGGGACGGGGACAGGGGGGGCGGAGATGGGGGGAACGAGAGAGGGGGAGAAACAATGTTGTGAAAGCCCAGAGACCACGGGGAGGGGCACACGGCGGCACACAGGGCACTGGGGGGCTGGAGACAGCATAGGAGGGGCCCTGGGGGCCCCCCACTTGCCACCAGCCCCCCCAGCACAGGTCATGATAGTGCCAGGATTCAGAGGCAGAGGGGGAAACATGGG
>JBBMKD010000074.1:81196-110576 GCA_037834095.1 Argya squamiceps | reverse complement strand
CTGGCCTGGGTGCCCGTGGCCTTCATCGCCCTGGTCGTGGCCTGGTCCTACTACGCCTACGTGGTGGCGCTGTGTGTGTGTGAGTGGACCGGGAGGGTCGTGGGGGCCGGGGGATTCCTCGGGCCCGGTGAGCGCATCAGCACCGGGAGATGCCGGCACGGGTGGAGGGGTAGAGGGGGGAGAGTGGTGGGTGACACCTCGGGGGTGGTAGCCCCAAAGCACCCACGGTATGAAACCTAGCCAGCTTTGGGGATCCCATATCCACCCCCCTGCCCAAGGACACAAAAATCGAGCACCTCTCCCCAGGGATCTCATGTCAAACCTCAAGGACCCCAAAATCCAGCCTCCTTGGGATCCCACATTCCAACATCCCGGCACCCACGTACCCATAAATCCAGCCCTCCTCGGGGTATCCTATATCTAGCCCCTCCCAGGGATCTCAAAATTCACTCCTTCCACCCCCAGGAATCCTATATTCCCACCCTGAAGAACCCCCAAATTCTACTCTTCCCAGGAATCCCATATCCACCCCAACATCCAGCCCAATGTCTGGAGCCCATGCTGACAGACAGACACCCCAGGCATCCTGCTTGGGTGTCCCTGTCTTTGCCCCATAAGAAAAGTGATGGTGGAGAATCGGGCACACTCACCTCCCAAGAGGTGGCACTGAATTGCTCACAGGCCCCACGGTGAGACGTGTTTATTGCAAACTGAGGGTGGGAGGTGGGGAACCGGACAAGGCGCTGGGGACCCCCAACCCACACACCCCAGGGTGGAGGGCTGGTGGGAAGCTGTGAGAGCCAGGCTGGGCCTAGGTGGGGCCTACTCTCCTAGGAAGTCCCCACTCTCAGGCCCCTAAGTACCATGCGAGGGAAACCCGTATGTTTCTGAGGCTCCTGCCCAGCTGCTGGCTATGAGGAGTGGGCCAAAAATGCTGTGGGGAACACCCCCACTGCTCCCTGATGAAGGGGGAGCAAAGCCCAGGGGATGGCTGTGGTCGCTGCCCACTCGCGGGTGTCCTGACAACCCTCATGTGAGGAGGTGAAGGAGGGGGAAACCAGGAGGAAGCCTTCCCCAGGGCTGGGCAGAGGGCAGCCCCCCTGGGATACCCTGGAGAGGGGTTGCTGAAGGGATGTGGGGATGCCAGGTGGGCAGGGTGCTGGCAGAGGCTGGCAGAGGCAGGCTTCCCCATCCCCACTGCCCATACCAAGCACCCATCTCCACCTGTGAGAGCCAAAGCTGCCCAGTGCCAGGGCAGGGAGGGCTCCACATCCCCAGAAACCCCAAAAGCAGTATCCTCATCCACCAAAAATAATAATAATGCAACCCAACACACTCCCTCTATTCCAGAAAAACATGGAGCGTCGGCAGCACAAGGTGAGGGGCAGGGAAGGGAAGGGAAGGGAGGAGAGGGGTCCTGGTGCCCAGGTTGCTATGGTGACAGGATGTAAATCTGCCCGCTTCCTCAGGCTTCCCCACACGGCATGGATGGGTGCCGACAGCTTGGATGAGTGAGTCCCGGGCACTGGTGCTGGGTGTGAGGGTCCTGGTGAGCATCCAGGTGAGGGGAGGTCTCCTCTCCCTGCTTTATTTTTCAGTTGTTTTTGCCACTGTCAAAACTGGACAGCACCGGGGGAGATGTTGAACATGGAGGGGTCGAATTTCTGGCCGCGGAATGGTGAGCCCTCGGTGTCCCAGCCCTTCTTTAACATCTCATGCACCTTCTGCAAAGAGGTTGCAGGCTTCTGTCAGCCTGGGGTGACGCCATGCTGCTCCCCACACCCCTTGCTCTCCCCTGCTGCTCATCCCGCAGGTGCTGGGGCTGTGTGGCCACCTGACCCACGGGAAGGGGCTGTGGGAAGCAGTCCCTCTCCTCCCTGGCTGGCAGTAGTCATTACCAAAGGCACACAGCACTTCAGTGCTCCCCCTCGCTGTCTGGGAAAGGGCAGACAGCACCCAGAGCAGCACCATGCAGCTTCTGGGTCGGGCTGAGCCCAGAGCCATGTGGGTCCAGCCCTGAGCAGGGCCAGCTTGGGAGAGGCACAGGTATGTGGGGCCCATCCCTGGTACAGGGGGTCTGGGCTTACAGGCACTTGCCAAAGTGCCAGGAAAGGGAAGACAGGAGTGCACGGCGAAAGATCGACCAGCAGAACCACACACCCCTCAAATGTCAATGTGGGAGGACACTGTGAAGAGGAGCTCTGACAGAGAGCAGAGCCATGGGGCCCCTTTTCCTGGGGATGGGACCCTTGAAGGGCAGGAGGGAGGGCCAGGCTGGGGCAGTGGCACAGGGTAGCCAGCACCTACCAGCTCATGGCTCTGGGGCTTGCCCTGCAGCTTCTGGTGGTAGTCAAAGGTGAGGCGGTCAAGCACAGCATGCTCCTCCTCGTCCACCGTGGCCATGGAGCGCTCCTTGTTGATCTTGTCGATGTCGATCTGCTCCTCGCCCTCTAGGATGGCATTCCACCAGTACTCGTCCCCCTTATTCAGGTTGATCTGGGGACAAGGTGTGGGTCAGAGAATGGGGAGAGGAGCCCCTGTCCTGCCCGGAATGTGGTACCCCTGCCCACCTCACAGCTCCACGGCACTGGCAAGCAGCATGGGGCTTGCCCACGAAGGGAAGCTATGCTCATATTGATCCAGCCTCACAGCTGGCAGAGGGGAAGGGATGCTTGTGCCTCCCTCCCTCAGCAGCCAAAGGCTTTGCACAACCCTGCAGGGGGCTCCTACAGCCCCAGCTCAGGCCCCAGGGATGAAACCTCAGCCCATGCTGCAGCTCAAAGTCAGGAGCAGTGTCCCCCAGCGGTGCCTGCCAAGGGGTGACGCTGGCCTGGGGCCGCATGGCTGACACAGTGACAGAGCCCAGGACTGTGGGATCAGGAGGCTGTGTCTGGTGGAGTGTGAGGCCAGGGCTCCTGCTGTGATAGTGCAGCCATCTTGCCCTTCCCTAACCTAGAAGGAACCTCGGCCTCAGCTCCCCCGGCACTGGCTTGGTGGCAGAGGAGACAAGGATATCACCTGCTGCTCTGCGCTGCCCCTGCTGACTGCCAGCACCCGCTGCCCATGGCGCTGCAGCTCAGCAGCAGCCTCGGAGGGATGGACAAGGAGAGAGGATATCTCCTTGCTCCAGCCAACATCCTCAATGGGAAAAGCCACCGGCTGTAGTCACAGGCATCCCTGAGGGCAGTGCCTTGAATGGAGCTGGCCGGCCACTGGGGCTTGTGCTGGGGCCAGCATGGGGCATCCTGCAATGGGAACTCCAACTTGCTTTTAGTTTCTCCAGGAAGAGTGGGCTGCTTCCTACCATGTTATTTTAGCATTAATCCCAGCAGCAGGGCAGATTTATGGCATTCATTGGCCTCTGCAAAATCATCAATAAAGGCAGACAATACAATTTGCTCAAACCTCCCTGGAAGCTCAATAGCTCCAGAGGGGAAAACATGGACAGTCATTCCTGTTACAGAGCCAAGCTTCTCTGTGGTGTGAAGAAAAGGAACCAATTAATACAGGAGGGGCTGCCTGGGGTTTAATCCTTCTGGGAGAGCAGAGCCAGTAACATATTCCAGCTTGGGGAAGGTGTTAGTTTTTCCAGTTAGACAGGCTTGCACAGTTCCACTTTGGAGGAGACAGAGAGCCACTGAGGGTTTGCTCCTGGGCTTCCCAACCCTGGGTGGGCAGGTGGGGGAGTGTAGTGCCCCCAGAATGTCACCCCGAGACAGAAAGCAAAGTGAAGGGGCAGCAGCCCCAACTGTCCCACACTTGCAGCAGGAGGACCCTTCAGGCTCCTCAGGTTTTTGGAACATGAGGGATGTCCCCATGGTGCTGCTAGCAAGGTGTGAGCTTCCCTGGCGAGGGCTCCAGCACAAGCCATGCTCCCATAGCATTGCTGTGAAACACGCATGGCTTGGTGTATCCCTACCAGGGCCAACCTGCTGGCAGAGGGGTGGACAAGCGTTGGAGCAGTTCAGGCATCACGCCAACTCCATCCCAGAGCACTAGGGGGGATGGAACACCCATCCCCCCTCCCTTCCCTACCAAACCCCTTTCCTTGGCTGCCACCCTGCCACCATCTGCAGCCTGGGGTGAGATCACAGAGATGTTCATCCCTCTTTATTCCAGGGGGAAAGCTGTCAAAGTGACACTCACTCCAAGTGAGCCCCAGTTTCTAAAATGAAATGCCCTTGGGCCAGGGCAAAGGTCACTATATTCACATGAGTTTGCGGTTTCTCGGTTCAAGACAGTGCTGGAGGACTTGCTGCAGACAGGTCCCACCTCCAGGATGGGGGACACAGATACAGGCCATTTTCCTGGACAGTTTCTGCCAATGTCCTCTCTAGATCCAGCCCCTGCCTGGCTGAGTGTCTGTGTTATGAGAGCCAGTGGTGATGGAGATGCCGCTGGTTCCCCCCACAAGCACTTTGGGTGCCCAAAGGTGGAGGCAAGGGAGAGTTGAGAGGCCATGGCAGGTTTCCAGGTGACTCCCCACACACACCAGTCCTCCCCCACCCACCTGCCCATGGAAGAGGCTCTGGCACTCGGCTGACAGGCCCTCCTGAGGCTGTGGGCACCTGGAAACTGTGGGGCTCCAGGAGTGACCACGGCTTCTTCCACAAGGACAAACCCCGACGTGATTATGTTTCTCACTTTGTTTCTGCACTTGACACTGCTGCTCAGTTTTCCAGCCAACAGCTCTGGCTGGCCCCGCAGGGCCCGGGGCACACTGAGAGTCACTGAGGAACGATGAGGTCCCTGTGGTGTGCCCGTGCCCTCAGCCAGATTTCGGCTCTGCCTGGTGGATCCCAATGGAGTAGAAGCCCAGCTGAGTCTTTTGGGGTGCACAAGGAGGCAGACAGCCTCTGCAGCAGTGGCCTGAGGAGAGAGAGGCCTGCAGGAGGCATATCCCAATTCTGTATCTGAATTTGGCAGTGTCCTCATGCCAAAGCGCTCACTTCCCACAGCTGGTGTCCAAGATAGGAGCTCTCAGCCACGTAGGGATGGGCTGTTCCCTGGAAAAGCACCAGGGTAATGATGGATTGCAAGGAAGACTGCTACAGGAACAATGGGACACTCAGCAGGACAGACCCTCCAGCAGGTGACAGGCATCACTGGTATGGACACAGCGTCATGTCCCATCTCCACCCCCTACTGGGAAGGTCACAACCCCTCATTGTCGGTGCTGGGCTTTGTGGCAGCACAAGGTTTCCTCTCTGATGCCAAATACCTTATTAAACCTTGAGAGATGCTGCCAAGGGGTGTAAGTAGGTCTTAAAGACAACCTCCACCTGCCTGCTTTCCTGTTGGAACCATAGCAGCCAAAGTCACCTCAAAAATCACTGGGAGGTTCAGGGGGACAGAGGAGGCAGCAACACCATTCTCAGCAGTGTGGGGAGGGCAGGGCTGAGCACCACTAACTGTCACCCCTCAGCCTCATGGCTCACAGGATGACAAGCCAAGAAACATTCAAGGCAGGACTTGCTGATAGAAGCCCAAGCATGGAAAACAAAGGCTGAGAGGAAGAGAAAAAGAGAAGGAATGGGAGAAAAATCCTCCACAACGAAAATAATACCAAAAGGAGTTGTGCACAACACTCTGGGGATTGCTAAAAACAGCGAGGTTATTTTAATCTCGCTTTCAACAAGCAAGCGGGTGTGACGGAGAAGGGAGAGCACAGGGACAACACCCAGGACCAGGGTACCGTGGGGCATGCACAGGCAGGGGCACAATCCTGGGACAAAATCCGCAGCAGGAGGCATGGACAGGCCCCCACCCCACGTCAGAAGACCACTCCAGTGCGGAACAATGCCAGCTGGATTCTGCTGCCATGCACACGGCTGTGCCAAAGGATGAGATGAGAAACATGTTGGTGTTAGGCTGGGCTCCAGCTGGGAGAGCTCCATGGAGCAGGAGGGGAAGGCAGAGTGGTCTCTGAATGCTGGTAAGGGGAGTTCTGGGGCTGTTGGAGTGTGAGTGACATAATGAGGAGGATACATGAATAATAACACCAGGCAGGATGGGGGAAACAGAACTAAGATGGGTTGTAAGGCAAAATAATCTTCCCAGGATAAGAGCTGGGGGAGAAGGGAGTGATGGTGCGCCCTTGAATGGCATCCCAAAAAGGAGATGGGGGGAGGCAGAGGACAGTGAAAAAGCTGTTACAGTAGCCTCCTGAAGAATCTGGGGATCTTGATCCCTGATACGTTCTGCAAGAGGACATGGGACTCAACAGCCTCTCTGCACAGAACTGAGAGCTTTTCAGACAGACAGGACCAAGCAAGATAGATTCCACCTCCTTGGCGCCAAGATGGAATTCTGTTGCAGGGATCACCTCAATTCATAGACCACAAACATGCAGCATGGACAGGGCCACCAAGGTGCCCCAAGCAGTCCCCAGGGCAGGCAGGATCTCCTCGGACAATGCAAGCGCTGACACTGGGTGAGCTCAGTTTTGGCTACATCCACACCCTGCCAGGGAACACCATCCCTGTGTCCCACAGGGAAGCCAGGCAGCACCTTGCAGCACCTCGCAGGAGGGAGACAGCCCAACTGCTGCATTTGGAGCTTACACAGAGTGATGCACAAACTAGGGCACAGAAAGGTCCATATTCCCCATAAGCTCCAAATAAACCCCAATGGCCCCGTCCAGGCACTGAATGAAACAATGCATTCGCACATGGGTGGGTGTCCCCTGATGAATGAATCGGGAGGAGGCGCAAACCACTCCTGGCTACTCAGCGCATGGAAAAAGGAGATCCTCCTGGGTGAGAATTACTCACTCTGCTCCAGTTACCGTACAATTCTTCAAGCGAGATCTCATCCCACCATCAATATGTTGGCAGCCAGCTGGAGATCCTCACAAGCCTGGGCTCATGCTATTCGAGGCAAGACCCAGCTCTCGGGTTGGGGGTCACGGGCCCACTCGAGTCCCCGCACTGCCTGTGGCCACTGCAGGAGGCACCGAGTCCTGCTCCACCCACGCCATTCCCAGCCCCTGACAGGTACCAAAGAGACACTGCCTCCCTTGCTGATGCTGCAAACACCCACCTGGAACTTCCAGACTTCCATCCACACTGTGGAGCAGCCACCCATTGGGCCACCTCCTCTTCAATGGGTTTATCGCTTTCCAGGATTTTTTCTTTGTCCCAGGTAAGCTAATTTTCAAGACGTTTATATTTACAAAATGAAGGTTAAGAATGCCACTACCACATCCCTTCAATGTCCTAGCAGCATCGAAGAAGCTCCTCTCCCTTGCAGAGGCCTCACTCACCCTTTTGGCACCAGCCTGTCACTTGAGGTACATCCCTGTGGATCAGCAGTGGTCGAGTGGCACTGTGCAGCCTCCCCACACACCATCCACAGGATCCCTAACTTTGTCAGCACATTCCCACTCCATTTTCCACTGTGAGGGCTTGGATTTGGGTGCCATCTGCTGCCACCTTTGTGCCACAGGGAGAAAGGCTTGGATCCAGCTCCCTTCCTCCCAGGGACAGTATGTATCCCCTCCTGGGTCTCACAACAGCCTTGGGATTCCTGAAACTCTCCTGGAAAAGCCTCTGGGTGGAAAAGGATAGGGCAAAGATGGTCACAGGTAGCAAAATCCTGCTCCTAGCACAATCCTGCCCCCTAAAGTGGCATATAAACTTTGGAAACTGTTTGACACTCAAGATCCCAGGGTGATAGGGAGAACTCCTGCAACAACTCCAGCTGTGAACACAGCTGAACTCACTCCGTCAGCCTGAACATCTGGAGCACATCAGAAATGAGGCCTGGGGCTGGGAACCCACCAGTAATACAATGCTGGGCACCAGCAGCCCTGAGACCACCTCAACGGGGATGATTTGGAACAACAGGCACACAGCAAACCACAGGCCTGCTGCAGGCAGAGGAGCCATGGTGTCCACATCAAACAGGGCAAGTAGGAATCCCGTGACAGGACAGAAAGGAATGGTGGTGAACAGGCACCTGCCAAGATGCTGGGGTCAGAGCAGGGCCAGAAGAGCTGGAAGGCAGAGTCAGCAAGGCCAGGTGTGCAGGACCAGCACTGTGGTGCAGGGCCCCGTGCTGGGATTGAGGACAGTGACCACCCCTAAGTCATGGCTGTGCCACATCTCCTCAGCTGGAGTTGGAGACCCCTTTGCCCAGCCTGACAGTCGTGCTGCCCAGCCAGGTGACAGGCAACTCAGGAGTAGGAGGCAAGGCACAGCACACAGGCAAGGGCAGCGTGAGCCAGACGATGGACACGCAAAGCCAGACACATCCAGAGCTGGCTCAAACTTTCATCTGCTCCAGTTTCGTAGGTCAAGTGTGGCAGAGCTGCGAGCCAAGGAGACACAGCTGGTGTAGACCACCCTTACCAAAACACACTTCCCAGGCTCCAGGCTCCACAGGGAACTCTCTGTGTTGATCTTGTGGGTGAGCTTCCCTTCCATGAGGATGTGTTGTCTGCTTCCCTCCAGCACAGCTACACGAATTGCACCACTGCTGATATCCACAGACACCTGGAAACAAAGAGAGAGACAATAATCTGGAAGGCTCCGGCTTGCCACCTCACTGTGCAAGCTGGGGTTTGGGGTCAAGTGCACTTGCAGGGGATGAGAAAGAGAAGAGCTTCCAGCCCTGCCTGTAGCAGCAGGGTGGGAATCCCCCTGTTCTCTCACAGCAAACAGCGACAGTTTGGAGGAGAGAGGGAACCTCTTCAGGGAAGGAAAATCAGTACAGCCCAGCAATCAGCGGGACCCTTGAAGGATTCAAGGCAGCTGGTTCTAACCCATGCCTCAGTTTCCCCTCAAAGACCAGTAATGCAACAGGCATGCAAACAGCATTCAAAGGTTGGGCACCTACTTGCTGTGATAGAGCTCTTCAGGGCTGTGCCTGTCCATCACTGTCACAAGCTAGGCATAAGTGTCTGTCATCTTGACAGACGGGCAGGGGCCATTTGGGGGTTCCTATACTAGGGCTGCAGCAGGTCATCCCCTCTTTGCTGGACCATGCTGAAAGTGTGCTCCTTGGCTCTGCTTCCCCTGCTGGAGCCAGCACTGGGCTCAGCCCAGGCCTCCCATCGGGTGTGTGAGGAGGGGCCACGTGCAGGAAGAATGCTGCAGCGTGCTTTCCCGGCTCCCTGCTCCAGGGGCAGCGCCGTGCCCAGGAACGGGGCCAGCTCCCGCCCACAGCAGCCATATGGGGAACCCTGCTCCGACCTGCCATGCAGGTGACACGGCTGTCCCCTGGGGAGACAGAGGCACGCTATGAGAGGCACACAGTACCCTTGGTCTCCGTAGAGACCATATGTTCTCTCTTGTCCCCTCTAGCCCTGAGGTGCCGCCAGCAGAGCCCATGCCAAGACAGGCGATGCAGGGAGGCCCTGGCTGGGAAGAGGCAGGATTGTGGCCCTCAGTGCTGGCCCGAGAGGAGGAGACTGCAGTGAGATTTGCCTGCATTCTCTCCCAGAGTTCCCCCAGATCTTCCTCCTGCTCTGCAGATCTCATTTGAAATGTTATTACATTATCCATTACCTAGGAGACTTCCAGCAGCTCACTAGCTCCACACAGGCAGAAGACAGGCAGAGCTGCTCCAGCCAGGGAGGCACCGCGGCTGTGTGTGACTGATGTCACCCAGGTACAGCCCCCAACTCGCTGTGTGCTCTGGCAGGAGCAGAGGAGGCCCAGCACACGCAGCACAGGGTGCCATGGACTGAGCCCCAGGGTGATGGCTGGGAGCAGGACTGTGCTCACAGGGGACTGGGGAAGGGAAGAGGCTGTCACCTGGCACGTGGCTGTGGACAGCACCTACAAGAGCAGCTGCCGTGGGATGAAAACACCTCCAGGGGAGGTGCTCCCTCCATGGAGAAGCTCCCTCCAGCCCAGTGCTGATGCCTCACTGCAGAGATGGGGATGAGGCTCTGCCCTCCACTACCACCACCTGCTCAGGTCCCCAGATGCAGAGACAGAGCTACTGGCTCTCAGCATGGTACAGGGCCTGACCAGAAAGGACCAAGGGGAAAAAAGCAAGGTGACTCCCAAGTCACCTTCTGGGGAGAAATTCTTTGGGGTGTGGAGGGAAAGCTGGAGACATGGAAGGCACAGGCACAGCATTGTGTCTGTGGGATCTACACGGACAAGAACAACCAAATGTGAGAGTTTTATTCACAGGTGGCTGCACAAGATACCTGGTGGGGTCGAGGGACACCTTTTAGGTGGCTCTGGCACCAGCCATGCATTGGAAGAGGAAGCAGAGAAACCCAAACAGAAGAAGAGATACAAACTGGGAAGACTTTACCTGGCCACTTCGCTGTGCAAGCAGCCAACATGAGAAGCAATTGCTACACCTGCTTCTACCTGCACCTAGCAAGAAGGTCCCACCCAGCACACCAGCCCCCCAGGAGTAGGGACAGGGGCAGCACATGCCCTGCTAGAGAGCCCTGCCCCTCTGTGCATGGAGGGATATGTCTGAGAGGACTGAAATGTGCACAAGGTGGTACCTGTGGACAGCCCACAACTGGGGGAAGGCCAAGAGCAATCTGCAGTACTCTGGCAGCTCTGAAGCTGCTTGTCCCTCCCCACGTGCTCCCCTGTGAGCACCTCTGCTCCCCAAAGCACTTGGCTGCTCCCAAGGAAAGCCAGGTCTCATCTGTGCACTGTGGCCTCCTCACCACAGTGATTTCTGTCCACACTGAATGCCCACGCCTGCCCACGGAGCTCAAACAAGCAAATACAAACTGAGAGAGGAATCGAGCTTGTCTCCTCTTGAGTCCAGCAAAGAGAGGCCTGGAGTCATTATTTCTATTTAAGCACTCAGATCCATGGGCCTTTGTTGCACCCATAAATAGATCAGAGAGGTGGGGACCGTGGAGGAAGATGCTCCCACCTACCCAATCACCCATTTCTGCTCCAAGGACACCTGAGCTCCATACAAGGAAACCTTAAGCTCACCAGAGCAAAATGTGCCATAGCAACAGCCTGAATCCCAGAAAGTCTTCCCAAAAATAAGGAAGACTGTGAGCAGCATTAGAGTTGGGTGCACTCTGAGCCCAGGGACCAAATGGGGAATTTTTTACTCTTGCCTTGGCAGGCAGAAGCCAAAAACTTGGTAATTTTTTAAAAATATGAAGCTCTCTGAATGCAGGAGAACATTGTTCTTGTGCAGGTACCCATTAACAACACGTCTGAAGCCCATGGAGCTTTTAAATTGCACTGAGTCCTCCTGCTCTGGCCCAAAACCCAGCCTGTCTGTTCTCATTCCCCCAAGGCTGGGAATACATAGAATCATTTGGAAATGGAAACTCAGCTGCCAAGAGAAGCCCCCAGAAGGATGGATGAACCAAAATACCAGGAAAGAGAGTGCAAGAAGGGAAGTCTAGCACCTGAACAACCAATTGCTTCAGGAGGGCAGCGTGGGTAGGTAGTGGGGCAAGGGCAGGCAGAGCCATGCCACGGGCACTGGCAAGGGAAGGGGTGTCCTCAAACCTCCTTTGTCTGTTCTGAGGTGCAGAATGGACAAAGACTGTGCGAAAGCAATGGCAGCCTTGAACCAAGGAAAGGTCAGGAAACATATCCTGCTTCCACTCTTGTGAGCTCCAGCAGGCTCCTGAACCTCTCCATGGCCAAGGATGGAGCAGACAGAGCCCTGAGTGGGGTTTTTGGCAAGGACACAACTTCCCTGAGATGGAGGAACCTTCCCCAGTCAGGGAGAGAAATCGTGATGGAAGTATGCTGCGGAGGGATGGAATATCCATCTGGACACCCCAGAATCATTTGAAGAAACAGTCAGGGTTTGTTTTAGAGACCTGCTGGGAGAGATTCATCTTCCTGGTGCCTTGCTGTGCCTGTGGCAGCCATGTGCCCCCTCACCCCTCCGGCCTGGGCTGCTGTTGCTGCTGCCAGTGACATTCCTAGGCATGCTGAGGAGGTGCAGGCTGAAGCCAGGACAAACTCCAGCATGCTCCTTTCAGCCTCGCTGGAAGCACAGGAGAGTAGGACGTGGGGAGCACAGGCTTCCCAAATGACAAAATACAGAGGGAAGGGCAACACTTGGGAAAGAGTTCAAACTTCTGTGTCCAACTAAGGTCAGCCATGGGCACACTCCTTTCCGGGTCCCTGACCAGGAGAGAAGAGAGGTGGTGCAGGAAAAACAGCACGACCACAAGCAGAACAGGGATGTGCCAGCCAGGGGGAGGGGCTGGCCCTCAGCCTCCACCCTAGGCCGGCTCCCTTCCATCTAGAGCAGGTCAAGCCACACAGGGGCTGTGCCTGATCCAGCTCCCCAGTGCCAGAGGAGCCGTTCCAGCAGCTCCTGCTTCCAAACAGAAGGCAGAAGACACTCAGAGCCAGAGGAACAAATGAGGTAGGGCATCCATCCCCAGCAAGGCTCCAAAACACACGTGTGAGTATGCAGGTAGTAGAAGCAGAAAGAAGAAACGCAGAAAGGGCAAGGCAGTGCCAGAGAACCTAGCTGAGATGGAGCAGAGGACACTGCAGCACAACAGGAACACAGACAGTCTGTGATCTCAGTCCCCACCAGACTCACATTGGAGAATAAGGCACAGCCACATTCTGGTTCTTCAGTACAAAGGACAAGGAGCCTTTCTGCTCCAAACACAGTTTTCCACAAAAGCTGCACACCCCGATGGAAAGGGAAATGCTAACACCACTTTACCTGTTTGCCTTTGACAATGTGCTTGGGCACAGGCACTTTAATTTCCAGGTCACTGTAGTCTTGGGACCAGGTGTAATTCTCTCGCACAGCTCCATTGTAGCTGTCAGGGTTTGTCTGGAACTGCTCCTGTCTCCTGGTTGGGGGGAGAAAGTGGTGGCATGTTAAATATCAGAGAGATCAGAGCCTGCAAAGAGCAGGACACCTGAGAGCAGGATGCAAGAAACCAAAAGGGAGGGCATAGCCTCTGCTCAGCCCTCCTGCAGCATCCCCAAGGCCGGGCTCCTGCCCAGTCTCTTCCTCACTGCTGGCTCTATGGAAGGGAGCAGGTCCAAGTAAGAAGCCACAGGACAGAGGGAGCACAGCCATACTGCCCACTGTGGGTGACTCATAGTCCCTCTCCCCAGCCTGCTGGAGCACCGGTCAGGCTGATGAAAGGACAACTGGTGAGACACACGATGGCGACAGCTTGGCTGCCCAAAAGATGCAGCTGGCTCCCACTGGGCCCTGGCCAACTCTGCTCCAGCAGAGAGTTCCTCATTCCCTCCACTTCCCATCACAGCTGGAGCAGGGACACTGGCACGTGCTGGGTGTGAGCTGTCCCCCAAGCCACTCTCACGGCTGCAGAGGTGGTGGCCTATAGTTGTGACCCGAGTTCACCATGAAAACACAGCACTGGTTCTCCAGTGGTTCTCAGCCTGATTTTAACGTTTTGGAAAGTCACCAGCTGTTGTGATCAGGGCAATTGTTTATATGGAGGTGATGGAGCTAGGGACCAGGATGCCTCAAGAGTCACCCCAGGGTGCCTGGACAAGTGAATCATGAGCAACATTCTGAGCACAACACAGCCCCTTCCAGCTCTGGAAATGTCAGAAAAGCTGAGGAGACGGCTGCAGGGGTAAGATGGGGTTTATTGATAAGCAATAATCAATACAGTGTTTCCAGCCAAGAAAGGAGATCACCACACCTGTATCCCTTTAAACTGATGGGCTGGGGATCTATTCCACTGAACCCTAACAGAGAGGGCTTTCAAATACAATCAAATCTTTTCTAAAGATAGCTGCGGTGCTAACAAAAGGCAGAGTTATTTTAAAATGTTTTGATGCCCACCTAGGCTTCAATGTAGAGCTGGATAAACATGGGGCTCAGGGACTTACATAAATGGGGGACTGGTGAAGAGCAGCCCCAGGGCTCAGATAGCCCTGGGGAGCCTGTCTTCCTGTGCCCCACTGCCTTCCTCCACTCTGGGGGGCCCTCACTAGTACGGGGTGGGCTTGGCTCTAGCAGCCCAGTGCCCTGAGGGTTATGTAAGAGCCATCTATTTGAATTAAATTAGGCTGTAAGAGAGTCAGAGGGGGCTGTAAACGTGGCTGTGAACACCTCTCCATTTTTTTTCCTCTATGGTTTCACTGGGTGCACCAAGGGTTTCACCTGCCCTGTTACACCTGTGGACTGGGGTGGTTCTGATCCACTCCCAGGCACTGAAGGCACTAGTGGCACTGGTGGCATTCCCAGGCTCCCAGCCTCAGATGGCCATTTCGGGGGGCATCGCATCATTTTTCGGGCATCTCGGCCTTGCCTGGCAGTCGCCCATTGGGTGCCCATTGCCATGGAAACAGGGTTGGCATGGCAGCGCGCACCGGGCTGGTGCATTGGCTCCAGCTGTCGCTTCCCAGCCGCCCCCGGATTGTAGGAGTCAAACAGGCTGGAGGGTGAGAAGCCGAACGGTGCAGGCGACCAGGGGCTGTGCTGGCAGGGTCCTCAGGGCCCCGCACACCCCCCCGTGGGAAATAAACAAAGCAAATGTGCTGAAATGCAGTGGCATTGTCTCGTGTGTCCCCTGGTCCCTGCCTAGGAACAGCCCAGTGGTGGCACCCAGATTGGCTCTCAAGGCACAGCTGTCCCAGAGACCGCCCACATCAGCCCCTGACAGGGAGGAGGGTCTGTGTGCAGCCTGGGGCAGCGTGGCTGGTTAAGTGCCCTCACGAGACATTCACCCATGCTGTAGGGTCTGCCCAGGCATGGCACAGCTTCATGGGATTCCTGCCCTCCACCCCAGGTTGGCCACGAGGCCACATGGTGAACCAGAGGACAAATCTAACCCAATTTTAAACCCAGCTGGGTTTTTAATCTTCTAAGAGACTAAGCAGTGTGGGCCACTTTCTGTTCTTCTGTGACCTTCAGGGGCAGCAGCATGGAGAGGGTTTCAACTCCCCACAGTCCCACCGCCACCACCCTTCAGTTCTCTGCAGCCTCCCTCCACGAGAAGCCCAGATTTCTGGCTCAGTGACCATGCTGGCCCTGGCAGAGCCCAACCTGGCTCCTCCCAAACCTGCCAGCAAGACACGTGGAGGAAGCTGCGAGTTGCCACTCCAAGTGTCTGTGGCTCCCCACAATCACAAAAGAACCAAACAAGAATCATCAAACGGCAGTTTCCCCTGGGCTGGTCCCCTCTGGACCTCTCCTGGGAAAAACTCAAAAGGAGCAGGAGGAGGCAGTGGGCCTATACCCACCCAAGGCTCATGAGACCAGATGCAGATCATCAAAGATTGGAGAAATCCACTGGTACAAAGGCACACATGGTGAGATGCCAGCTGCAAATGGCCTCAGCATGAATAAATAGAACAATCAAAAAAAAAAAGCCTGCTGTCAAAAAGTCACCAGGTCCTGGATGTGCCTGCTCCTCCTCAGGAGAAGAGAACTGGGGCAGAGCAGATCCCAGTCAGGCAGTTCTGGATGTTGTAGCCCCATTTGGAGCTTACCAAACACAATCTCACTGTCTAGGAGGGCATGAGTGACTCATCAGCCCCACAGCCACTGTTAACTGTGTGACAGGGAAACTGAGGCAGGACTTGCTCTGCAGGGACTTTGTCCAGTCTCTCTCTGCACAGTATAGGGACTGCACAGGTGACAGCAGCCTTACCCCCAAACTCAACTGTTCCTGTGGGACAGCTCTGTCTTTCTCCAGAGCTGTTACTGTGCTGGAACTGGAGCACAGCTGGATGACAGAGGGACGTGCCACCGCCACCTCTGCCATCACGTGCAGCTCACTGGACAAGCTCAGCCCCACTGCCTCAGCCTTGCAGCCCCTCACCCAGCTTCAGGGGGAGAAGTTCCCCTTGTGCCTAAACCTCCCTCCAGCCATGGCTGCCCATCCTGGGGGGTGTGACTCTCCAGTGCCATCACTTCTCTCCACTTCTCTCCCCCACAACACCTAGTCCAAATCCCTTCAGCTGTTTTCCCAAAACACCACCAACCTCTGCTTCAGCTGTTTCCAATGTTAAAAATCCATGCAATGGGCTTTGTACCTCTGAACAGGATCACTGGGGGACTCACGAAGCCTGGATAATTTCACTGCCAGTTCTGGAACCATGGAGGGTCCAGGGTGATGAAGGCAGGGTGCAGCCTTGTTAGGCACTGCTGACAAACAGCTGACAGCTCCACCACCTCTTGGAGCAACTCTTCCTTTCCTGGAGGTTTTCCAGCCAGATCTCTGCCTGGTCCAACTGTGCTTAGCATACACCAGTGGCACTTCAGAATTGGACCCTGCTCCTTGGCTGGGAGGCAGCTTTCCTCACCATTCACAGGAGACAGCTCTGGATTTCTCACAGCATGCTGGGCCAAGCCATGCCGCCACACTGGAGGTGGCTGTTCTGGCCAAAGCCATCTGTCGTGTTGTCTCAAGAGCACCACTGTGCAGTGGGTGAGAGAACCTCCTGCACCAACACCACGGCTCCTGCTCCCATCCCCAGACCCACCAGGTGGAGAGGGAGGCCAGATCCAGCCCACAGTGTGGGTTGAGTGGCAATTGTCCCAGCAGAATGGCTGCTCCTAGTGTGACGGTCACTCACTGAACTGCCTAAATGCCTGCTGGGCTGGGGCAGGCGCTGGCAGGACTGAGGGTAGGGAGGGTGACAAAGCACCAGCTTTTAAACCCAAGGGCTTGGCACTGTGTGCACTTGGCTGCCGGGTGGTGGGGATGGTGGGGGTGGGTCTATGTGTTCTGTCTTGTTCTATTTTTGCTCGCAATGTGTCATTTTGGGGGAGGTGAAACCTTTAACAATGCACCGTCAAGAAGCAGCCGATCTGTTTCCCACTCCTCGGAGCCACACGGCACAGCACGGCTGTGCTGTCCCTGGGACTGGAGCCACTCCACACACACAGCATGAGACCCTCAGCAGCAGCACAAGGAGACCAAGGCCCCCTAGAGAGGTGGCAGTGTTGTCCCTGGTGGGCATGCTAGATGTGTGAGGACTGAGCTGTATGTCAAGCCCCATACACAGATTTGCAGGCATTTCTTACTCTGGGATTCCCAGCTCTGTGGGTTGGTGACGCACGATGAGCTGAGCAATGTGGAAATGGCAACAGCAATCCTCGCTCTGCGGACACTCAGCTCAACACGTTTCTGTCCTTGGAGCTCAACAGCTGCAGCACCAATGCTGTGAACACAGTGCTGGACACAAAGAAAGAGCAGGAACCAAACACACCAAAGGATGTGTTTGTTTGAGCTGAGAAGAAGCAGGGTAGCTCACAGAGTTCCTCCTCACTGAGGAGTTTTGGTGCAGGCACGTTAAAGTTGAGGAGAAGACAGAGCAGCACGAGGAGCAGAGGTGGGAAAGTGTCATGGGAGGGAACTGGTACGGCAAAATCCCAATGGACCTCTTTTTTTCCCCATAAGAAGGAAAAAATTCCAGGGATTTTGAGAACAACTCAATGAAAGTGATCCTCTCAGCCTGGAGCAGTTCAACTTCCCAAGGCAGGATCCCTGCCCTCTCAGGAAGGGAAGTCCAGGACACCTGGATCTAGCAGTCAAGGATGCCACGGCTCAGTGGCCAGTACAGCAGACACCCTCACATCACTGGCATTCCCAAAAAGCTTTCTCCAGAGCTGGCACTGCTGTTTGCTATTACTCAAGGTGAATTATTTAGGCAGTTTTAAGGAAATCATGTCAGGCCAGATGTGGAGATATTGAGGAAGGATGAGAGGAGCAGCCCACTGTCTGTCCCACTGCTGCAGGTAGCACAGGCCTGCTGGGAACCAGCACCATGTCAGCAGCCACCATCCTCCTGTCGTGGCAACACCTGAGTCAACCACCTAGGGTGGCCTGTCAGAGCCCTGGCAGCCTCCATGCCTTCACATTATCACAAATCCCTGCTCCCTCCTGGGGAAGCACCTTGCACCACATCTGCATCCTGCCCTCCCAGCACTAAAGGGGCTGCATGCAGCCCAGCAGGGCAGAAAGCACAGAGCAGTGCCAGCTAGGTAGGCAGGGGGATGGCAGAGCCCACTCTGCATCTCTGCAGAAATGCCACGCTCACCCAAAGACACCAGCACACACAACAGAATACAGATTTACAGGAATAGATTTCCAGAACTTCTAGTAGCCCTCCAGATGAGAACCCAAAGTGCCTCAAGCCACAGGAAGGTCTGTGCACCCCAATAAGCTGCTTCCAAGCTTCAGCTTGAGCTGGTAAGCCAAAGCTAAAAAAACTCCTGCTTCTAAGATGATTTTGAAGAGGATAAAGTGTGCCCTATGCTCCTCAGGGTTCCAGGGTGGGTGCTGTAGCAACAGGTAGGAAAGCCAGAGGTTTAACCTCATCAGAAAGCTGCATTCCCAGAGCTGCAGGGATTGTGTGCATGGAAAATCCCAGCTTTGTGCTACTTCTGCAAGCAAGCTGCAAAGAAGCCTCCCCCCTCACCTCCAGATTTAACATCTTTTGGCATCAAAACATCAGGACAGTTGCACTTTCTGTCTCTGGGCTCTGTCTGGGAAGCACCGTGGTAGGAAAACATAGACTGCAGCTCCTAGACCTTTGCTGGGGTCCAGGAGGCACCCAGGGCTCCACAAAGGCTTTTTTGTACCAACACTTCAACTAACGAGGGCTCTGGCACAGCACTAAGCAAGCTGACTGCCAAATCCCTTCCTTTACACTTCGAGTCGCACTGCAGTCAATAAGCCTCAGGATCTACTCTGATCCTCTCTTATCCATCCCCATCCTCTTCCACACTCCTTGGCTGGCAGCAAGCTCCAGCCCTGAGCGCAGCACTGCTCCAGGGCCCTCCCAGTCCTCAGGATTTCTTCCACTCCAGGGGTGTTTGGTTTGCTGGAGAACAACCCAAATCAAGTTTTGGAAAGTCTTCTTCAGCCCCAAAGTGGGCAGAAGTCTGTCAACAGATCCCCATAGCCCATTATCCCTGGGGTCCTGAGCACATACCTCCAGGACTGCACTGTGCAGCTTGGTGGTCTTGCTCTCTAAAACAAAAAGTGAAAAATGCAAGCCAGTGCCTTCCCCTTCACTCAAACCTGAGGCACAGCCCAGCCAGGAAGTACAGCCCAGGCACCACCAGCCACCATGCAGTGGCCACCATCAGCCTTACAAGAATCATGGAATCATGGAATTATTTTGGTTGGAAAAACCCTCTGAGACCATCAAGTCCAACTGTGTCCCCAGCACTGTCAAGGCCACCACTAGCTCATGTACCCAAGTGCCAAATCTGCACATTTCTCAAATCCCTCCAGGCATGAGTACTCCATCCTCGCCCTGGGCAGCCTGTGCCAGGGCTGGGCAGCCCTTCCCATGAAGGAATCTTCCCAATATACAACCCAAACCTCCCTACCCAACGTGAGGCTGTTTCCTTTTGTCCTGTCCCTTGTTGTCTATGAGCAGAGCCAGATCCTCACCCGGCTGCACCCTCCTGAGGGTGTTGTCAAGAGTGCGAAGGTCCCCCCGAGCCTCCAGGCTGAGCCCCTCCAGCTCCCTCCTCATATGACCTGTACTTCAAAGCTCACCTCACCTTCAGGAAGCCTCAGAGCTTCAACTTACCACCAGGATGGGACCAACAACCCAAAATCAAGCCCATCAAGACACAATTACCCTAGATGCCATTGTGTCACCAAGCCTGGGTGATGCAGTGGGAAGGGGTCAAGGCTCCTGGTGCCCAAGGCACCACCCACATGACGCCTTTGCTGCTCTACTGAGGAAGCAACCAACAAATCCCCCCACCTCCTCTGCATCTGGAGCCCCCCCCCCAGCTCCACTGAGATGCTCTACCGCTCTCCCTGCTGGGAGAGAGCCTTGCTCCTTTCCAAGCTCACTCACTTCAGGAGAGCTTTTAGCCTTCCCTTTTGTGTCCTGAGTTATTTACAGAGAGCTGTTTGACAGCACCAACTTACTGACATTAGGTGAGTTGAAATGCCACCACCAGCTTGCAGAAGAGTGCTGGAGCACTGGCACCAGGGGGCTAAATTTCACTACTGCTGGGATATTTAGGTCAAGGACAGCAGGACATGCTACTGCCCAGAAAAGACTCCTGGGATCTTTACTGTTTGCACACAGCTTATACAACCTTGGGCTTCAGAGATCTCCTGGGAGAGAGAGCTACACACAGCCAAGCAGGCTCCCCTGGGAAAGGGGGATAAGGCCAAAGGAAACCAATGGGATTGAGCTCTGGGAACAGAGGACAAGGTGGCCTCTCAGACCCCAGCATCACACAACACAACTGGGCCTAATCCAGGTAGTTTTCCATGTTAGGCCCCTTTTGGTGAACACTGTAGTATCAAACCAAGCAAACAGTGATTGCTTTTTTACCTAAGAATTGGGCACATGCTGTCCCTTGGTTTCCAGCCCTGGAATTTTCTGCTTGTTGAGAGAAAAATTTATAGGTTTTAATTTAGTTATTTTTGGTCCCAGGACCTAATTTTGGAGCTCAGTACCTTGGTAGGGCAACCAAAAGCCTTAGCAGTTCAGTGCAGCACAGGGAAACTGGCACTCTGCTGCTGTTCTCAGCTACCCAACCAGAGGGGCCTGGGTCTCCATGAGAACACTGGAAAATTGGACCCTGACTGTTCCTGATCATCTGCAAAAGGCTTGAGTGACAAGAGCTGCACCAGAAAGGGCTAAAGGGTTTCACCCTCAGCTCAATTGCTTCAGCCCTTTGAAATGATGCTTCCTGAGCAGTTAAGTTTCCACCACAATGGGAGAAGGCATAGGGATTAAAATAATTCTCCAAGCAGGAATGGCTTCTCTTAGATTCCACTTAGCAAAGATGACTTAAGTAACATTTCCCTCAGTGTTACCTGGACACATTCCTCCCAGAAACCAAACACAACAGCACTGAGGGTCAGAAGCCTTGGTGCCACATAAGGAGCCAAGGACACACTGGGGCATGTTGGCAGAAGAAGGTCTCACCAACACAGAGCTTCCCTGAAGCTCTTGCTCCCACCTGAAAAAGCTGGGGAGAGCTGGGAAGGGAGGAAAAGGGGTTGGAGTGATGTCACTTTACTGGGAGGTATCATGTGGCTGGTAGAGGATTTCCTGGCCTCACTGCAAAAGCAGGACAGCAAAGGAGAAAAGAAACAGGGCAGGAGGCAGAGAACACCAATGAGTCCACACACGAGCACGGGAATGGCCCTCTGAACACTGGAAAATGATGTAGGACCAGGAGAACAAAGATGCTCAAGTGGTAAATAAGCAAGGAAATTATGACCATTCAGCCCAAAAACAGGCTGAAAGGGGAAAATGGACATGATAGAAGGCACAGAAGGGGACTGGGGACTCTCCCAATGCCCTTCACCTGGACAGAGAAAAGAGCCAGTGCTGGCAGTGCTGTGCAACAGGGACCTGGTGCAGGATGCTGTTGCAGAGCCCCCAGGCATGGGAGGGCTGAAATTCAGAAAGAAAAGGGAAAATAATCCCCCCAAAGGGCTGAAGGACGAAATGTTTAGAAAACCTCTGAGCCACTCCATATCAGGACAGAGTGAAAGCACAGAGAAAGTATCACTGCACCACTCATTCTGTTCTTCTCTTCCCCCAGCATCTGCTGCTGATAGAGACAGGATATGGGGCCAGATGGAGCTCAGCTATATCAGGTCAGGCCGTTCTCTGAGCTCTGTCTGACTCCTGCTCATGACAGGCCTTGGCCGTGCTGGAGGAATTCCCCATGCACAGCCCCACGTGCATAAGAGGAATCAGAACCAGGACAGAATCTCCTTAAATATGGATCAAGATCAGCTCCTTTCTAGGTCAGGCTGGAAGAACAGCACAGAATCTGAGGTGAGCTCATCAGGAAAGTCCATAGGGGCAGTGGGGAAGAAAACTAGTTTAACTGCCTTCTGGTCTGGACAGTCCCAGACAAAACAGCTGGGCACCAAAGGGTTCCCCTGCCTTCTGAATGGAAAGGGATTGAGAGAAGAAAGCTTGGGACAACGCAGTCTCTGAGTCAAACAAAACCAGCCTCAAAGTCAGCAGCATGCAGCAATAGCTCCTCTTCACAGCCCTGCTCCTCCACAGAGGGTGACCAGCAGTGAAATTCCTGTTCCCGGCACCCCAAGGAGGATGCAGCCATGCCAGGAAGCCCATCCTGCAGGCACCTCACAACAAAATGCCATCTGGGCTTCCAGCAAAGCCAAGCCGTTGCTAAGTCGAGTTAGATTCACACAGGCACCTCATGGAAATTTCCCAGAGCACTGCTGTGTCATCCCAGGGATGCTCCCAGTGTGTCTCACAAAGGGTTAACTCCAGGTCACCAAGGGCTCCAGGACTGGGAGTGGTGGGTCTCAGGAGAGAGCTGGAATGTTAGGAGTCAGCTCACCAGATCAATGCATTTCAGTTCAATTCCACTCTGCTTCTCACCAACCAGCAAGCCAGGAGTACACCAGGGGTTTTTGTAGGTCACAGGTGAGCCCCAACACCCACTCCCAGGGAGGGCAGAGCAATGTCAGAGAGCCCAGCCCGCTGGTGGAGCTCACCTGGACCAGGTGACTGGGGCAGTCAGGGTGGCCAGGAGCCTGTTTGCCCCGTTCCTGGGTGCAATGGCACTGTGTGCAGAGGGTAAGTGGAGTCCCCTCCTGAGTCACAGACTCCTCAAGGGTCTCCTTCAAGGCCCCACAAAGTGGGGAGCCATGAAGAGCCCCCTCCTCACCTCAGCCCACTACTCTAGCCACCTCATCCCTCTCCACACTGCAGAAGGTGAATGGCTGAGGCCACAGAGATCCCAGGGTTTCATTCTGCTCTCCATGTTACTGTGCCACATTACCCAGCAGCTGCCAAAGGCTTCCTCAGGCACGAGGCACTTGCACATCCTCCTGAGCCCACCTGGCATGGTGTTCCATGTCTCAGTGGCCCTGCTTCCAGCCCTGGCTGTGCCATCCACAAAGATCCTCCTCTCAGAGACCTCACCCACCCAGATGATCTCTAGGGCACAGACCAGAGCTGCCCCATCCTGAGCACACCTGGTAGAAACACCTGGGAGAGACACAAAAGCTGGATGGAGAAACACACAAAGGTGAGACATTCACCATCACACACAGGTTTCCAGGACTGCCCTTCCCAGCCTCCTGCCACTACCTCTTGCCCATAGATGGAGTAAGGGAAGGGACTCACAGGGCAGGGGATGAGAACCTCCCTGCCCCCGTTTATACTGGGAGAAAGCAGGGAGCAGAGGGAAGCCAGGAACCAAAGTCATAAAGCACAAGCACAGGCCGGGCTGCGCAGTGCCACACGTGGGCTGCCAGGCTCTATTTTAAATGCTGTGTGGCAAATATATGCAGGATGGAATCCAAGCTGGGGGAAGGGGAGGGTGCTGGGCAGCAGAGGTGTTCAAAATTAGGAGCTGAGCTCAGGCAAGGATGGCTTCTGGGAGCAGATGGGGGAAGAGCCAGAGCCAGCGGGACTGTGCAGCTGCAATGGCAGGATGAACAGCCCCATGGTGAGGTGTCAGGAGGGCTGTGCCTTGCTGCCCTCCTGGTAAGGCAGGGACAGCAAGAGAGCTGCAACAGCTGGAGAAGGATGGCTGGAACACCTGGAACAGCTGCAAGAAGAGCCTGGCTTCTTCTGTGGCACAGAGACCTCTGTGCCCCTTGGCACAGCTCCTGGCATGAATGTCGCCCCAAAGACACCTCAGTTCTCGGTGTATTTACAGGGCAGCAAAGAGAAATCAATTCACCTGCCTTTCACAAGCGGGGGAAGGTAAGGGACTTGGGGAGACCTGGCCGAGCCCCAGACCGACCCCTGAAAACCTCCACACCTGCAAAATTGGTTTGATTCATCTGGATTGATCCTGAAAAAGCTGCTACCATCTCACTGTGCTTTGTAAGAAGTTCCCAGCCAGCACCCCAGCACCCAGGCGCAGTGCGAGGCTCTGATGGGAGCTGGCAGATCTGGGATGGTACCTGCCCTACATTTCCAGAGCCGTCAGGCTGACAGAATGAGCAAGTTTTTATATAGATTTTGGTGGCAGTGGTTTTCTTCACCAGCGGCTGGAGGTGCAGGGGGAAGGAAGGGAATTGGAAAATATTTTTGTTTAAGCTCTTTCCTGCATTGCTGCTGCCAGAACTGTGCATTACTCATGCGCCCCTCGTACCCAGGCTGGTAGCAGCTCTGGGTTTTGCTCAGAAGGAAGGGGCCGTGGAGAATTAAGCAGTTGGTTAAATTATTAATAGTCTCTCAGGGGGTGCCCACCCGGCCCCCACTGCCTTTCTGGGGGCTCCAGTGCCCCCCAGAGGCACCAAAACCAACTACAGCCCCGTGACAAACCCACGGGCTCCTCTGCCCTACTTCAAGACCGCAGACATCCCGTTCTCCTGGCCTGGAAACCACCGGACTCCTGGGACTGGGACGGGGCCTCCTGCACCTGGTCTCACCCACCACGTGGTTAAACTGGGCAGGGGCCAAGGGGGCTGCAGGTGTTCCAACCCACCAGCGAGTTTAGGATGGTGGGAGCAGTAAGAGGAGAGGAAGAAGAGCCCACTGGGGAGAGCAGAAGTTGCAGCGGCAGCTATATTCAGCACAAGGCACCCCCTTTTCATGACAACGCCCAGGGGAGAGCTGCCACGCAGGGCTTGGTGTTCAGTGCCACAGCTGCAGGCTGCAAAACAGCACCTGAATGTCTGAGCTCTGACAGGGCCACTCTTCAGTGGTGCCAGGACACACTCAGAGGGTGCACATGCGAGGGCTGAGTTTTAACCAGGCTCTCACAGAGAAAACCATCCCTCTTGGCTTCACCACACTCGCTGTCAGACCCATCCTGCTCCCACACGAGCCCTCATCTTCCTTCCTGACCTCTCCAGTTTCCTTCCTGCAGCCCTGACATTTGTTTTCAGGCAGCTGAACTCGCCTCACACCAGCTGTTGCCCCACAGCCAAAGTCCTGAGGTGAAACTGTGGGGCAAACCACAGCAACCATAGCCTGCACATGGACACAAGCAACTGGCACTAATCCCAGCCCACATCCCTCTGCTCAGGGCTTCACTGAGCCTCCAATCTCTCCCTCTCTTCTCCACTGGGAGAAAGTGGGCTGGATACACCCAGGCCTCTGCTGGGCACTCTGGCAGCCCCAGGGACATCCCTCCTTTACCAGGAGAGCTCCAGCACAGGCATTGCAGGTGATTTCATTTTTGGCTTCTGGCTTATCTTTATCCCGTGGGATGTACATCAGTTACATGTAAATCCTTTCTCCTCCTCCCACTGGACCACGTGACTCACCTTGGTGGTCCCCCCCCTTTCCCCCTCCCCCAATAGTGGCCACTCTCCCCAACACAGCCAGAGCTCAGGTTCTTCTCCAACACAGCCTCCAGCCAAGGCTGCAGAACCTGACTCCACCATTGTCCCAGAATAATGGAATCATGGAATATCCTGAGCTGGAAGGCACCCACATGGACCACTGAGTCCAGCTCCTGGCCTTGCACAGGACAACCTCAACAATTCCACCATTTGCCCAAAAGCATTGTCCAAATGCTCCTTGAACTCTGGCAGCCTTGAAGCTGTGACCAAGGAGCCTGTTTGAGTACTCAGCCAGCCCCTGGGGGAAGAACCAAACCCCCCTCCATTCCTACCACCTCTCATTCCACTGTTCTCAAGATTTTGGTCCTCAGACTGTTCTTTTCATATGCCAAGGGTCAACAGCCCCAAAGTCTGAGCTCTGAATTCTCTCTGCCCCTCAGGGGCATCAGCCATCCCAGTCCTTACAGGATTTGGGGTTCTTCCAGTGGCCACTTCTTTCTGGCAGCTTGCTCTTCCCAATGACATGTCCAAAACTGGCTGGGAGGACAGGGATCACCAGCCCAAGCTTCCCTCCTCACCAAGCACCATGGGATGGCAGGGACAAGACACAGCAAAGCCCCACATGTGGCCAGGACCATCGTGGTGATCGGAGAGGGTCGGCACAGCCATCACATGGGGTCTGACCACACAACACACCAGGGAGGGGAGGAGAAGATGGAGTCTGCACAGCCAGACCACAGCATCACTCCCTCAACTTGGCCAGCAAAGAAACACAGGACTTTGAACCTCAGTGGGGCATGAGGTCCTGAGTAAGGGTTGGGCAGCTCTGACTTGGCTCAGGGTCAAGGTGGTGCCAGGGAAGGATGAGTCAACCCTGCACAGGACTTGCATTCAGGCACCTGGTTCAGAGAGGCCATGGTGGCCTTCTGGAGCTCACATCTTGCTGCTCAGCAAAGTCAGACTGCAAGTGTCTCAGAAGCTGTGGAAGGACTTTGACACATGGACATTTCTGCACTGCTGGAAAGCCACCAAGCCTGGCTAAAGAGAAAACTTTGCAGCACTTGCTTGATCTTCAAAGCTGGCCCTGCTCTGAGCCAACAGCTGGGCCAGAGACCTCTAGAGGTCTCCGAACCCTTTTGCTGCTGCAGCCAGGCCTGCCAGCACCAGCTTGCAGGTATTGCAGGTACCCATGCACACTCCCAGATGGCTGCTGGGATGTCTCCCAGCACACCAAGGAGCCCAGCACTAACAAGAAGGCTGCAGGCTGGTGCCAGGACTTCCACATGAGCCTTCTCAAGTGCAGAAAAGGGACAGTGCACACCACAACCAGTTTGTGGAGGAGCCGGATGGCCCAGCCCAGCTTTGTGGGGCCATGTACAGCATATGCCACCTCTCCAAGTCAGAGCAGAGTGGGAAGCCCTGAAACACCCACAGGACAACAACTGCTGCCCTCCTGTGGGGAGTTACACAATGCCTCTGGCCTTGGAAGCCTGAAAGGGAAATCCTCACAGCCTCCTGAAGGGCTGAGTGTCTGCAGAGGGATCCAAAATGGGCTGTGCAGGGAACAGTGGACACCCTGTCCACGGTTTTGCCTCCCCCCACCAGCAGCATGAAGAAAGTAAGAGAGCCTTACGTGGGCAGCTCTGCTGGGGCAGCAGCCCCCGGGGGCTGCGGTGACACACGGCCAGGGGCTGCGGCCCCCGGGGCTGCGGCTGATCCCTGTGTGCCCGCAGCTGCCCCGGCCTCTGCTGCTGGGATGTGCTCCGTTGTCTCCACCTCAATCTCCTGGGCTGCAGGGCACAGATTCACCCTCTCTGCAGCTGCTGCTGCCTCCTCCTCTTCCTCCTTCTTCCTCAGCTTTGCCTCGAGCTCCCGCTGCCTCTTCTCGTCATCCTGCCTGGCCATCCGTTCAAACACTCGGAACGCCTGGGAGAGAAAGGAAACCAAGTGAGCAGCACTGCCAGCTCTGCCTGGGACGCCGAGAGGAGGAGCAGCACCACACACTCCAGGCACTTACTTCTTCCTGCTCTTCCTCTCTCTGCACCACATACCTACCCCGAGCTGCTTCAGACACCAGCAAAAATAGCTGCTGTCTCTTTGGAAAGTCCCACGGCCACATCAAGCACACCTCAGAAACCCCTGGAAGCATTTTGGAATTGTTTCTAGGACTGTATTCTCACAGCCAACCTCACCTTATCCTGGGAAGAGGGTTGGTTACTCCAGGGAAAAGCAGAGTGATGAGATTCAGCTGGAAGGGGACTCCAAGAGAGCCCTCCCTTAGCCCATATTCCAAGGCTCACCCAGGGACCATTTGTCTGGACTCAGACAAAGTCCCAAACAGGCAAACGGGATGAGCTGCCCCAGGAGAAGCTGCAGGACAGCTGACCTGGCACTGGCTGTGCCCAAACAGACAGCTGCAGGAGAAGATGTGATTCCAGGAGATGTAATCTTGCCCCTCATCTGACTTCCTGCCTGTCCAGTGCAGGCTGGAGGTCAGGAGCAAAGCCCACAACTGTGTCTGCACCAAGGGCTGATGGCCACTCACACTCTGCACCTGCCTCCTGAAAGGGCAGCAAGTTCTCCCACTCCAGTGCCAGGGCTTTGGCACTGTAAACATGTTCTAAAAAGTGTGCAAGCATCAAACACAGCCCTCCTTCGCTTCCCAGGAATACTCTGGAGGCAGATTTAGTGCTTCCAGCAGTGGGCTGGTGTAGCCCTGGTTGGTGTCTGAGATGTTTGGTTTTCTGAAATTCCTTTCCCAGGGAATTTTCTGTAAACAAGAGACATGTTTTGGTAAGGGCAAAATTGTTTACATTCTTTCCCTAGGAGGGACTTCTTGATGTCCCTCTGGTCTGACCAATGTGAGTGAAGAGGTTTGTCTTCTTGTCACCAATCCAATTGGTCTGTGTAGAACAGTATAAAAGGGGAGACATTCCCAAGAATAAAGGAGTCATTTTCAGCCTTCTGAAGTCAGAGTCTTCGTGTCATGGTGGTGTACTACAGTGTCAGACTGGCATCCTGCTCCACTCCAGCCTTCCTCTGGGTCCAGGAGGTGCAGGACAAAGGACATGGCCCAGGGAGGGCTCCTGCCAGCACAATCACAAAGGGACAGAAGCTTGTGCCACTCATGCTAGCTCTCCTTCCCAGGCAGTGAGCAAAGGGGAGAATGTGGGAGAGGTGAGTACCAGCCCTGCATGGATCATGCAAAGCAACACCTCAGAACTGTGTCCCCTGCACTGCAGTCGAGCAAGGATGAGGAGGAAATGAGCCCCTTCCACACTGTCCCCACCCTCTGGGTACCTCTGGCTGCATCCACGAGGCTGCCCTAACACCTTCCCACGGCAGGAACACTGCACCTCCTTTGTGTGCCCAGCCCCAGCAAGCCCCAGGTCGACACCAGACAGGAACCCCATCAGCACAGCCCTTCTGCCCAACAGTCTGAGCTCCACAACGTCCCTCTACAGCCTGTGCCCCACCTGGGCTCTGCCTAACCCAGAAAGGGGCTGCCCCCGGGGGTAGGACCCCACCTGCCACAGGGCACTGCAGGGAGGGGCAGGACTCCTGTCTCCTCACCTGAGGCACTCCAGGCCTGATGTGTCTGGGAAGGAAAACTCTCCCAGCCCGAGCAGACAAACACCCTAAACCAGCCTCACTCTAAGTTTTACGAGCTCGTTTCCTCTTTGCCAGGGAAGAATAACAAGCCAAAGGAGCCCAAATCAAAGCTGATTCAACACCGAACCCGGCAGGTTTTGCCCCGTCCCGTCCAGGGGCGGGACCAGAGCAATGCCGGTCACAAGCTCTCGCTGAGCAGAGCCCAGCTCTGCCTCCCCCCACGACTCCCGGGCCCTCAGCTGCTTCCTGCCCCTCTCTGGGCTCTCTGCTCCCACGGCTCCTGGCGGCAGCTCCCCGGGACCACCCCGGCCCGTGCTCCCGGGGCCTAGCTCCGAGTAGTCGCCACAACCAGGCTCTTCCCACCGGGGTCTGGCAGTCCTTGCCTGCCTCCGGGGCTCATCTTCTTAAGAGGGTGACGCTTCCCCCCGCTTCAAGGGCCCTCTCCTGCCTTCCTCTGCGCTCCTTCGGGCAGCGCCGGTGCCGCGGGGGCTGCTGTGCTGCCCGACCCCTGCCCAACACCCCCCGTTCTGCCCGGACCTAACCCCGCCGCCGGCCCGATACGAACACCGCCAAGCCAGGGAGACACGGTCCTTTCGGCGTGGCTCCGCGACAGGGACAGCACCG
>JBBMKD010000074.1:70334-80352 GCA_037834095.1 Argya squamiceps | reverse complement strand
TAAACTGTTAGAGAGTCTTTGTCCGTCATAGTTGGATATCGATATTAGATCAATATCCATATTTTTAATAAATCAGCTATGTGTTGTTAAACATGTGTTTGCAACTCTGCAGATACTTTTCAGGTTATTTTAAAGTTGTCTAAGGAACTAGCTGAAAGTAGTAAAAATTTTTATCCAAAACCCATCTATCTGGAATTAGTGCATTAGGCTTCTGTTAAATCTGAATACTGACTTTGGGGCTGGACACATTGTTCATCTACACATGGGAATAAAACACAGCATCTTAAACATATTTTGGGAAGGTGGAGTTTCCCTTCCTCATCACCCAAGCCTTCACTTGTTGGCTGTGACTTTTCCAAGAGCACAGAGAGGGGCCCGGCAACTCCATCAGGGTTTCCTCAGAGCTCCAAGGTGCACTTTGGCAGCACGTGCTGTCACTTTTGCTCGGCCCTGACGTCCCAGGCTTTTCCACTTTCACTCTGTCTCTCAGGCAGAGGAACAGCGTGGCCCCGAGGGTGGTGGGCAGTGTTAGTGCACTGCTGCTACAAGGTCAGGAGCCCTGGGGCAAGGACAGTGCTCAGGGTGGGGCAGCATGTGGGGCACGGCTGATGCCAATGGGGACTGCACCTTCCCTGGATCCACAGCTGGGAAGGGCTCCAGAGTTTGGATGGGAAGTGGGCAACAAGGAGAGATGATGATTCCAGGCACTGTCTGGTCAGTGATGGTATTTTTTTTTCTTATTATTCCCCACTCCCCACCAATTCAGCCAGCCCAGTGGAGGAGGGTCCCTACCTGGCCTGCAGCTGATCCATTGCCACTCTTGGGGTGATTTGGGGTGATTTGGGGTGATTTGGCTGCAGCAGTGATGCACAGCCGAGCTGCAGAGCTGAGTGCAGGAGACACCAGCCAGGGTGAAGGGTTTTGCACCCACACCTGTCCCCACTGCAGGGAACACTGCTCATGTTCAAGATGAAGGTGCTGTATCCCTTGTGTGTCTGTCCCCAGCCCTGTTCCCCCATCTGCCCTTGACCCAGCGGTTCTGTGCTGCTTTCTGCATGAGGCTGTGGCCACAGTCTTGCACGGATGAAATAAATGGGCAAGGAGACCAGCTCCTTTTTAATGTCTTTATTGAGATCAGCTCTAGGTGGGGGGCTCGAGGGGCTGCGCACACCGCCACTGCTCCCGATGGACGACGGAGAGGAGACAATCTGGTTGAAGAGCCTGGGGGAGTCTTGTGTATGGGAATACTTCTGAATTTACGGTGACAAGCTGGAACTCAGGTCTGGTTGGTGTGAGGCTCTCCATGGTTCTGCTGACTTAGAGTGGTTATTTTTAGTTTTTGGTTTGTGTTGGCTCGTTATTTTTTAGGGGTTTTAAGTTCGAATTTTGTCCCACAAACACCTGAGGTCTTTTCATCTGCGGTGCCAGGTTCTCCCCAGTCGTTGCTGTGGCCAGTCATGGTTGCAATGGCAGGGGTGGCAGCAAGGACAGTTACAAAGGAAGGGGTTTCTGGTAATTAACATTTGACAGACAAAACATTTAGGGAAGGTATTTCTAATTACCATAACAATCAGTCTGAGCTAAACGGCAGAGAAAAGCCCCACCATAGGGAAGGCAAAACTGAACTTAGAAATTGTTGTTTTGTTTCTTTACAGGTTTGAGCTAAACGATAGAGAAAAAGCCCTGCTATAGACAAGGCAAACAGTATCTAACTGAATTCAGAAATTGGCATTTTGTTTCTTACAACGGACCCATCAGGTCTGGCTACTTCCTCCAAGGCAGGGGACAGGGCACCCACCTCTGCCTCTGTCGTCCCAGCTGGCCACGTCTCAGCCCTGGGGGCAGCTCGGTACCTCTCGGGGCTGGTTCCCATCCGGGGCTCAGCACGGCTCCTGCACTTCTTGGGTGCTGTTCCCCAGCGCCCCCGGTACTCCCCTCCCCTCCCGCACAAAGCAATTTGGAGAACCGGCTTTTAATGAACACAACCGGGAGTAAATATCTCATAAAGTTACAATCTATCAACATTCCACGCTGAGATATATCCACGCCTCCCAGAGCCCGGCACTTGGTGCTCTTCTCCTCCCGCTTTCCATGTGCCCCGTGCGAAGGTGGGATATGGCTGGCCGGGGTGGCGGTGGGTCCTTCCGTGCACCCCAGCACAGCCTCCGGGGCTACATCCTGCCAGTGATGACTTGCTCCAGACTCAAGAGAATTGATGCTCTTGGAGACGCTGCAGCGGGGCTGAACAAGTCTGCCGACAGTGAGAGCAAAGCAGCGCCTCCGTGGGGGATGGCTCCAGGGTTCCAAGCCATGGGAACGCTGCTGGGATCGTCCTGTCTGAGCAGGGAGCAATCTCAAAGGATCTCCTTGGGCAGTGCCTCGAGGAGGATGTGGCTGCCCTGGGGCATGTGATTGCCGGGGGATGCCCCCGCGGGGGTGGCTGTGATGGATATCGGCAGCACCAGGGGCCCTGGGGCCACCTCTGTCCCTCTGTGCTGGTGCCAGCGGGGTCCCCAGGTATGTGGGTCACTCCTCTGCACTCCCCTGGTGGGTGGTGAGGTGCTGTGATGGGCCCCTCTTGTCTGGACTGCCCCAGGGCAGTGGCACTATGGCCCAGCATGGAGGTGGCCAGCGA
Organism: Argya squamiceps; assembly: GCA_037834095.1. Taxonomy (NCBI): domain Eukaryota; kingdom Metazoa; phylum Chordata; class Aves; order Passeriformes; family Leiothrichidae; genus Argya; species Argya squamiceps. Next base: position 77,717 of record JBBMKD010000074.1, on the reverse strand, counting down.
AGGTGGGTTGGTGCTCGTCCACTGCAGACAGAAGCTCTGGGGGGTGAAGAAACGGCTGCATGGTGCCCCCCCGGGAAACTGGGAACAGTGCTGGGCTGGGGGGAACCTCAGGGGCACCTGCTGAGCTGGCCTCCATTGCAGGCGTCCCCAGCTCTCTGCCAGGCACAGGGGGTGCTGGTGGCAAGGGCAGTCCTGCACCAGTGCGTGCTGCTGGGTCAGTGGCATGGGCAGCAAATCAGGTAGGAGACAGGAGAGGTGGCCCCAAGGAACTGCTTGCCCTGGGTCAAAGACTTTTCTGTGTCTTGTGGTCTGCCAGGGAGGAGGTGTACTGCAATCTGGGAGGGAGAATGGCTGGGACAGCTGTCCTGAACTGGCCAAGGGGATACTCTGCACCACAGAGCATCATGCCCAGTTATGGGGGAGTCACCAAGAACAAATGGACTTTGGGGACTGGATTGGCATTGGTTAGTGGATGGTGAGCAGTTGTAATATCCATCACCTGTTTTCTTGTGTGTTCTCTCCCTCTCACATCTCTATTATTATTATTATTATTATTATTATTATTATTATTATTATTATTATTATTCTGTTTTTATCTCAGCCCACAAGTTTTATTTTCTTTGCTTTCTTGAGTATGCCTCTTACTCCATGAGGGGCAACGTAAGTGAACAGCTTCATGGTGCTTAGTTGGCAGCTGGCAGTCCTTTTTGATGACTGATGTGGGCCATGAAGGGTTTGAGATAATTCCCAGGTGCCAGCTCCTGACTCCCCCAAGGGAACTCCAGGAAGTGTTTGGTCCATGTTCAGGGCAGGCCCACACTAGCAGCTGCCTGACACCCTCAGGCACTTGCAGGAGCACTGGGATTTGCTCTGGAGACAGGTGAAGTCCCACACAATCACTGCAGAGTATTCTAGAGCAGCTTTCCAGAGAACCCTGCGTATGCTGGGGAAGGGCTGAATCTGTTGGCTCTGCTTGACCTGTCACCAGCACCTGGGGAATATTTGGGCCCCCCATGGAGATGGCAGAATGTTCCTGGTAGAAGCCCCCATGAGGTCACAAAGCGCCCTGTGGAGCTGTAAGTCAGGCCCTGGTGTGCAGTGTAGCTGGGGTGGTCAGGGCCTTCAGCAGCAGTGGCAGGAGCAGCAGCAGCAGCTGCATCATGGTACAGGCACGGTGGGCCCTGACTCTCCTCCTGGTCCTGGTGGCCCTGCCAGCCCAGGATGTTGGGGCTGCCCCGTGGCGAGCACAGGCAGTGGGTAGGTGGGCAGGCCAGGGCCAGCACCCAGCTCTGCCAGATCCTAATGAGCAACAGTGACTCGGAATTCAGCTAACACACTTTCTCTCTAAAGCTCTGGAGCGTGAGGCTTCGCAGGAAGAAGCACCTCAGGAAGGCCATCAGGCAGTGCCAGTCCCTGGGGAAAACACCAGGGCTTTTCACACCACAGGTGTGTCAGGTAACCCCCTGTCCTTTGGCCCTTCAGGCACCCGGGGATGTTAGCAGGTTGTTGCTGTTGCTGTCCCAGGGACACACACTCAGATGCTCTGTGGGTGCAGCAAGATGCTCACCACCTCTCACACTCCATTCTCGGGGATTTCAGAACTTTGCTCTTTTGGGAATGAGGCCATCTGGACACCCCACAGCAAATGATAGGAAATGTGACTGGATCTAATGTCCCTCCCCCAGCACCTGCATCCCAGAGCTTGCTGTGAGACCCTGAGGGACCCCTCCTCGGAACTGGGGTCCAAAGGGCTGCACTCTCAGATCGGCATGGCTTAGGGGGACCCTACATCATCCTTCTGCAAACTCTGTGCCTGAGACATGCTGCAGCTTTACTTTTCCCTGATCCTTGGCAGTGCTGGCCAACCCTGGGGAAGGCCCCCATGCCAGGATATAGGAATGCTTCCAAAGTTATCCAGGCACTGGGCAGTCCTGCCACAGGTTATAAGTGGGAGACAAGTCCCCTGAGAACTGGGGGCAGGCAAATGCTGCCCATGCTACAGAAAAGGCAATAAGGGAGAGAGAAGTTCATGTATCTCCCTGACTGCATCCCCTTGGGGTGTGGGTGCTGGGCTGGGGAGGGAGAGCTGGGGGTGGCTCTCCTTGACACGGGAATGGGTTTTGTCCATCTCACTCCAAGGGGCAATTGGTCAGACAGCTGTGCTCCCCCCATGCTCTCTGTCCAGTCCCTCGAGTCCTGTCCACAGGGACAGCTACATCTTTCAGCATCAGAGAGAGTCTCCATCCAGGGCAGCACCTGCCAAGCCTCGAAAGGGAAGATGGGCAGGTGTAAGAGAAATTGTGGGAAAATATGAAGGATCCCCAGGAACAGGGAGCAAGGCCTGGATGTGCTGTGTTCTTCCATTATCCTCTTCCCTGTTCTGTTGTTCCATCAGGACAGATGGTGCTCCAGGCTATAAGGGGAGCTCCTTAGGAGGTGTCTGGTTGCAGCTGTGGGCACAGGCAGGGCTTTCCCAGCTTCTTGGCTGAACCCTGCACTGGAACTCCCCTGACACTGCAGGAGTCACTGGTCAGTCCTGAACGCTATTTCCAGGGTTTGCTGAGGGGAAAATGCAACTTTATTCTTTCCATTAAGGTCCAGAGTATCAAGATGGAAGGGCACAGTCTTCCATGGAGACATCCAAAGCACTGCATGAAATCCTGAGGGAGCTGAAGATGATACTAGGAGGTGAGTGCACTCCCAACAAGCACATTCGGGCAGCAGAGGTTTCAGGTGCATGTAGGGGCACACCACAGCCTCCCTCCCCGCCCACACCTCACACCCTCACTGTAGGGACTCTCCATGCCATGCATGCCCTCCAGGTACTGGTGAGTTGCAAGGGTGGTCCAGAGTCTCTACTGCCAGTTTTGTTTCCAGCTGAGTCCCAGGGACTGTGTTTGCCCCAGTCAGATCATCCCTGGCCAGAGCATCAGAGAAATTGTGGGTGCATGCAAAGAATCCCCAAGAACAGGGAGCAAAGGCAGACACTGGAAGAACTGGATTGTGGCCACTCCAAAGTGTAGAGAAAGCTGAGAAGAGAGAGGATCCAGAGAGCAGGGACTTGCAAGGCCTTTGGGAGCTCCCTTGGTTTCTACTGCAGCCATGGAACTGTAGCCACCACAGGATATCCCCTCGTTCAGAGATGCTAATGAAGTGGGAAAGAACATTTGTTGGCAATGTCAGCCCTCCGGTGAGATTGCCAGACGTGTGCAGGATCCACTAACGTGCACAATTGGTCCTCCAGGTGTGAACAGCCTGAGCCTCAACAGCCCTGTCAGCCGGAGATCCGCCGGCGCTGGGAGCAGCAGGGCAGAGCCAAACGCTGTGGATAAAGGGGCAGGGCCGAACGCTGTGCTGGGCAGGGCAGACACAAATGCTGTGGATGCTAATTCTTTCCAGAAGTACTGCATCGAAGGCATCGTGGCGGTCCTTGGCTCGATGCTGCTGGGAATGGTGCTGTGTTGTGTGCTCCATGTGTGGAGGAAGAGGAGAAAATAGGCTGGTGGGGCAGAGGGGAGCTGCCAAACTGGTGTTGGGTGGCTTGAGGCATTTTTGAGCTCTGGTGCTCTGGGTGCCCAGTAAGTTACTGTGGAGAGTGGTGCTGTGAGCTGGTGCTCTGTGCTCTGCTCAGAGTTCTCTGTGCCCGCAGCTCCCCTCTGCAGTGAGTGCCCACAGCCCACGGGCACCCAGTGCTGCTCCAGACTCTCACACCCACCCTGCACCCCAGCCACGCCTCAGCAGCTTCCTCTCTCCATAGGCAGCTTCCTGAGCCACTTTAGAGCACCCAGACAGCTGGACAGAAGCCAGCAGAATATTTGGAGAAGTATAAATAAAGAGCAGCAGCACAATCAGTTGTGTTGTACTTGCAGCAAACTCCTATGGATGCCACTGCAGGGCTTGGGGGTCCCGTGGGTACTGAGGGGGTGCAGGGACCCCATGATGCCACCAACTTGCCACTGATTCTAATTGATTCTAATTTGATTTTCACTATATGCACTATCCATGCTGTAAGCAATATGGTGACCTTGGACATGACCCTTTGTTGTGTTTTTGCAAATTTGTATTAATTCCACCTAAACACGAGAAAGAATTTTTCTATGCAGGTGACCACAACACTGGAACAGATTGCCCAGGTTGGGGAGTCTTACCCTCTTGTGATATTCCAGGATTGTCTGGACACAATTCTGTGCAACCTGTTCTGGATGACCCTGCTGTAGGAGGGAGGTGGGACCAGATGACCCCACTTGTTGTCCCTTTCAACCTTACCCACAATGTGATTCAAATTTGTTTTCACTAACACCTTTGCCAGTGATTCACCAACAGGTAGTGAGTGGAAGGGATCTCCCATGCTGTGAGATTTCTTCATGTGCTGGGCACCATCTCCTGGAGAAATGCATGGCAAAGAAAGGAGCTGGATGAGTGAGCTGGGGCAGACCTTGACAGGGCTTTTTCCATTCCAGCTTACTGGTACACCAGGAAAAGGTGGGCTGCCTGTACAGGCATCCCCTGTGGAGCTCTGCCACAGGGCCCCTGTGTCTGGCTGGTGTCCAGAACAGGCACTGAGTGCTCCCCAGCCTCCAGCAACACATAGGAATATTTTCTATATATTCTGTTCTATACCTTTTGTCATGACATTTTAACACTCTGTGGTTCATGCATTTATTCTGAACCTGCTTCCCTGTTGCTCCAATAAGCCAAACTATTCATGAATCTGGATTGTGTAAGTTCTCATGGAACATGACCACATTTACAGTGTCCAGTTGGGGATACAGAGAGGGGCCATGGAGGCACATGTGGCGGAGGTGTGAGCAGTGGAACAACTTTTGGGGTGAGGTAAGGGGAGAGAGATCATTCAACAGTTAAGTCATGGGCAAAACACTTGACTTGTGAAAATTAATTTTAATTTATTACCAATTAACAACAGAGCAGGACAACATGAAATAAGAGGATCAGTCAGGAGTGGAGCCCAGATAGGCAAGGGCACCAACCTCTGTGGTGCTGGGGGTTTCCAGAGACTGCTGATGACACTTCAGAGGTCCATAGTGTGCCAACGAGTGTTGGGATGCCCAGTGGTGCTGTTGAACGCCAGGGCATGTGCAGGGACCTGTAGGTCAAAGCCAGCACCAGGACTGGGAGTGCTGATGCCAAGCAGGTGGATTTCAGGGCAGGCTCAGCATCCATCAAAGTCTCCCAGTGCAGGAGTTACTGGTGTTACTGGGCTGGGAGGATGTAGACCCTGGGTCTGTATGTGAGATGGCCACAGGCTGGAGTGTTTCCCAGGGCTCTTCCCAGCAGCTCCCAGAGTGCTGCCTCACTGCTTTAAGTGCCTCCAGTGTCACAGTCAGGAGTGGGGCTCACTGCAGGAGTGAAGCTGACAAAGGTCTAAGGATCCCCTCCCAGTGCTGGGAACCTGTGATGTATTGTCCTGGGGGCATCTCGAAGGGCCACCCAGCCTGCTCCTTCCCAGCACATCCTTGGCCCTCCACCCCATCTATTCAGTTCTGTACCCGTGTGATCAGTGCTGCTCCCCATGTGCAAGGCTCTGTACCCCCTTTTGCTCAGTGCTACACCCTTCCACACTTGGCCACACACCTGCACACTTTGTGCTGTGCCCCATGTTTGGTGCTGCATCCCACATACTCAGTGCTGCACCCCATGTACCTGTTGCTGCACCCTGTATGCCCTGTACTGCTCCCCAGACCTGCCTCTACCCCTGCAGGGGTGTAGACACACCTGGATCCCTTCTCAGCTTCGGGGGTACAGGGTTAAGGGACCTGGGGGCCCAGAACATGGATCCTCCCAGCTTCATCCAGGGACTCCTGCCGCAGTTTCCTCCCCAGTTCACTCACCTAGCGCAGATGGGGACACCCAGTGGTGACAGGAATGTGGAGTGGGTCTTCCCCTGCTACTGCTTTGGTGAGCTGAGTGGCAAGGGGTCCCCAGGCTCCAGGTACCTGTCCCTCCTTCCCCCCAGGCCCAGCCTGGGCTGTGCTGTGGCTCTGCACACCCAGTGCTGCACGTGGCCCCGACACAGGGCCCATGGGGACACAGGACGGACTCTGGCCAGGTGACGCAGGGGCAGTGATGCAGCAGGGCTGGGGCACCCTGGCCACTTCTCCCCTGTGCCAGGTGCCGTTTGCAACCCCTTGTCACTCGTGTCCCCATGACACGATGGCATGCGATGGCCCGGCCGTGGCCAGCCCCCAGCCGCTGACCCGTGTGGAGGCACAACCCCTGGCCACACACCCCAGCTTCCTGTGCCGGCTGACCCACTGCCCTGGGGCTGCCTGTGGCCTCTGACCACTGAGCCGTGCTTCCTGCTGGGCAACGATCACCTCAGGATGAGAATGGGCACTGGAGCTCACCCTGCTCAGGGCACACGTGTGCCCCCAGCATGTGCATGTGCATATGGGGCTGTGTGCATATATATCCAGAGGGTTGAGCGCTAGCCATGTGCAGGGATTCACCCTGGCCTGTGTCACCCAGGCTGGAGGTGCTGGGGAGGACCCAGCAGGACCTCCTGGGAATCTCCTGGGACCCCTTGCAGGATCCCCTGAGCTGCCACCACTCAATTGTGGATGCTGGTGCCATGGTTGATCCTGGTGGGTACTGGTTTCTGTCCCCATATGTGGCCCTTGCTGAGGCCAGTGGGTACCCCTGGGTTGGTGCTGTTGCTGGGTGCTGGTCTCAACCAGTGCAGGCACAAGGCCCATATGTGATGTCAGTTCAGAGCTGGAGTGGGACTGAGCCACAGTGGAGTGCCTGCCTCAGCTGGTGCAGCACTGCTGCTGTGCCTGGCACAGGCTGGTCATGCTGGAGCTGAGCAGAGCTGTTCCACATGTGGGCCAGACCTACACAGACACACACCCATGTCAAACCGTGTCGGGCTATGCTGGAGCCCAGCCTGGGCCCTCACACGTGCTGGGCTGTGCCCGTGCCACACTGAAGCAGAGCCCACATCGGTGCCAAGCCGTGCCAGATGTGCCCGATCCAGTCAAGGCCACACCCAGCCGTGCAGGGCTGCGCCAGACGATGACAGGGCAGAACATACATCTGCGTCAGGATGTTCCACACCAGTACTGAGCCGTGCCAGAGTCGAGTCAGCTCACTGCTGCGCTGGGCTGTGCCGGTGCCGGGCTGTGCCGGTGCTGATCTGTGCCGGGCTGGTGCCGGAGCCGGAGCCGGGGCCGGGCCGGGCCATGCCATGCCGTGCCGTGCCGTGCCGTGCCATGCCATGCCATGCCGTGCCGTGCCATGCCGTGCCGTGCCGTGCCATGCCATGCCATGCCGTGCCGTGCCGTGCCGTGCCGTGCCGTGCCGTGCCGTGCCGTGCCATGCCATGCCGTGCCGTGCCGTGCCATGCCGTGCCGTGCCGTGCCATGC
>JBBMKD010000074.1:27507-60670 GCA_037834095.1 Argya squamiceps | reverse complement strand
AACCAATAAGGCAACAGTAGGAAGCATACGAGTCAAGACAAAACCCCGTTTACGCCAAAAAGCGCCGAGTTGGCAGAAACTAAAATGAGCCCTTGGCAATTATTGGCCCAAGCTGAAAGGAATCCGCCTCGTTATACGCTTATCTCCCGTGGATCATTGCGCTGTCTGGCAAGATGGCCGCCTCGTTCCCTTTGCCCGCTCGGGGAATGCCAGCCGAGCCCGCGGTGCCCAGCGGAGATGTCTGGTAGCTTCTGCTGGGCTGGGGTCGGCCATGTAGCGGCTACAGAGGGTCTGCCCCGGCCCCCGCCCGCCCTGAGGGCCGCGCCTGCCGCGGGCTCGAAGGTGCCTGGTGCTGGGTGAGCTGTGGCTGCAGCCGGTGGCTCTGGCTCCGCCGCTTCCTGGAAGGTGGAATTTGTGCTGTTTTTAACCTAGAAAATATTCCTAAGTGGCAAGTCGTTACCAAGTAGCTGCCGTCTGGGCTGACGTCCCCATCCCGGCTGCGGGTGGGTCACATTTAGCACGTTAATCTGCTTATTGGCGCGCTCTGGGCCGTCATCTCCTGTGGGCATTCCTGAGGTTTGACCTTTTCGTGGGGTTTGGGCTGTGACTGGCTGCCCCCCCCTGCACTCTCCTCAGTCGTCACTCCCAGTGTGACCTTTGCATTCCTGTGTGACCCTGATATCTCTTATCTCAGATTTGGTTCCATACGCCCTTGCTTCTGGTTCTCTATTTTGGTCCAACTTTAAATCATCCCAGCTCCAAGCTTGCCTGTCTCTGTCCAGGCTCCTAGCTAACCCTTTCTGCAAGAGATCCTCAAAGAGAAGCTAGTTCTGCTCACTTTGGGTCGAACTCTGGCATTAACCTCACTGTTTCCCAGAGAGGTCACTGGATGCTGCTGAGTGACAGCACCAAAACTGTACATGAAACTGGAGATGATGATGCTTCTTCTGTCCTAAAGCTTTTCCTCTGCCATATACATGCCTCTGCTCTGGCACCTTGGCTCTCTGAAATATCACGGAATCATGGAATGTTTTGAGTGGAAAGGGATCTTAAAGATCATCCAGTTTCACCCCCCTACCATAGGCAGGGACACCTTACACTAGCCCAGGTTGCCCCAAACCCCATCCACCTTGGCCTTGGACACTTCAGGAATCCAGGGGCAGACACAACTTCTCTGGGCGGCTTGTGCCAGGGCCACCCCACCCTCACAGGGAAGAATTCCCTCCCAATATCCCATCTAACCCTGTCCTGTGGCAGTGGGAAGCCAATCCCCCTTGTCCTGTCATTCCAGGCCCTGTCTAAAGTCCCTCCTCAGCTCTCATAGAGCCCCGTTAGGGACTGTGAGGGTCTCTGAGATCTCCCTGGAGCCTTCTTTTATTTAGGCTGAGAATCCCTGACTTTCTCAGTCTTTCAGAAAAAGAGCAGTGTGTGTTTTGCTGTGTAGATCTGCTGAGGGTGAACTGGGGGAATCCCCAGTGCTGTGGCACTTGTGGTCCTGCACCTGCTGGCCCTTCTTGCCAGGTGTGATTGTGGGCAGGGTGGAAACGACAAATGGTTCTCTTTTTCCTCTGGGTAAATCTGTCAAATGCTTTGTCTGAATTCAGATGACTCTGGGTCTTCTTCAAGCTCTTTGAACCAAAACCTTATGGTTTGCAATGGGAAGTGTAGCACCTGTACACCACGCAGACAGAACCACAGAATCACAGAATATGCTCAGTTGGAAGGGACAAGGATCATTGAGTCTGACTGCTGGGCCTGTGCAGGATCGTCCCCAGGAGTCACACCCTGTGCCTCAGAGTGTTGTCTAAATGCTTCTTGAACTCTCGGGCTTTGTGCTTTGACCACGTCCCTGGGGAGTCTGTTCCAGTGCCCAAACATCCTCTGGGTGAAGCCCCTTTTTCTGATACCTAACCTAAACCTCCCCTGACACAACCCTTGGGTCCTGTTACTGGTCAGTGCAGGGAAGAGATGACTATCTGAACTAGATTCAGCAAGACAAACCTGGAAGGCTGGCTAGCAAAAATGCTGGCCATGAAGATGTGTTGTTCTTTCTAGTCCCTTGTGAAATTTCATTTTAATCTGGTGAACACATGAAAACTACTTTGACATTGGGCTGCTGCTGGTTAAACTGGTCTGAGATAGGGAAACCAGCCAGCTGGGTCACCTCTAGCCTCGGGTCCTGTGTCTTGTGGGAGGAGCTGGGTGGAAAGGGCAGCTCCAAAGAGAGTTGCTACAGGTGCCTGCACTTCCTTCAGGATGGTCTCCAGTGCTTTCCTTGGTGATTGGCTGTGTGTGTGTAAAATGCCATGGCCAACCCTGTGGCAAACCCCCTGGCTAACCCCAGGCCTCCCAGTACATGCCCTGCTGAAAGCTGCAAGGTGGGACCTCCTAAAGGTCCAACACTGGCTCCAGGTTACTTCTCTGGGTTCTCTGAGCAGGGGAGAGCCCCTTTCTGGGTCTTTCATCTGCACTGATATTCCTGGATCTGGGCTTTTGAGGAGAAGCAGTCTTTCCTGGCCCCACTTCTCGAGTGCTTTGCACTGCTCTGTCCCTACTTTGCAAGCAATTTTCCCTGTAGACAGTTTCTTCCCAGGTTTATCCTGGTGCATGTCACAACAAACCAAGAAGAAAACCTCGGCCAAGCAGAGTGGTCAGAGAAATGGAAGTCCAGACCTACCTGGGAGGGAATGTGTGTGAATGTGTCCAGACCTACCTGGGAGTGATGGAAAAAGCTGAAATCAAGAGATGTGGGTGGCTTTGGTGTGGAGCAGCAGCAGCTCGTTCGAGGCCGGTGTTGGGTACCCATCAGACAAATTTGCTTTGCACTTTTGTGACAGGGGAGATGATGATGCCATGCTGCCAGGGATGGGAGAGGCAGACCTGGCTGTGCCAATTGTACTGAGCAAAAACTGCATTTCCAAGCCATCAGGGACCTGGCTGTGGGACAGGGTGGATGGATTAGTCCAAATTAAAAACTGATCTTAAGCTCAGTTTTCCATGCTTGGGGGAGGGGATGGTCTCTGTTCGGTGCTTTCCTGCAGTAATTCGTAACCCACTTTTCTGTTCTCCCTTAACAGGAACTTGTGTGAGGCAACAGGACAAAAATGCTTAACTTAAGGACTTGTGCAGCAAAACTGAGGCCGTTGACGGCCTCCCAGACTGTAAAAACAATTTCCCAACACAGACCAGCAGCACCCAGGACGTTCCAACAGCTCAGGTGCTACAGTGCACCGGTGGCTGCAGAGCCATTTCTGAGTGGGACTAGTTCAAACTATGTGGAGGAAATGTATTATGCTTGGCTGGAAAATCCCAAAAGTGTACATAAGGTAAGGATTAACCTTGCCAGGATGTCACCTTTACTTCTCTGTGTCTGAGCAGTGGGTGCAGGTAAGTGTCACCTCTTGAGGAAGAATGAATTCATCTGTAGAGGCTGGATGTTTCTGGATGGTCCTTCTGCCTCACTTTGCCCAAAAGAAACAGCAGTGATTCCTTGAGCAAGAACCAAGAGGAGTTTTTACTGTTCAAGAGGGAACGCCGTGGGCTTGGGACACGGGCAGCATCCTGGATCAAAAACGGATACAAGGAGTGGCTTCTGGGAATCCACCACAGCAAGCTCCCAATGCTGTGTTTTCCATCTCTGGTGGTTCATGAAGAGGGTTGATTCCGGAGTGGAGGATGAGGAAAAGGGGCAAGGAGGGTGTTCTGCACATGGTGACTGGTTTCCTTTCTGTCTCAGGCGTGGGTGGTATTCTGTGTTGGGGCTTGGCTTTGAGCTTGTGTGTGTAAAGCCAGGCTGCTGATGCACAGACAGGGAGGGGGATGGGGTCTGGCGGCCAGAGGAATTCCTACCAGCTGCTCCTGAACTTAAAACTGGGAAAACAGTCCAGCTGTGGGCAGTACGTGCAGAGGTCTGCCCTGATCTGGGTCCCTGAAGTTCTTCCAGCAAGGCTGAGCCCAGCAGGTGAGGGCTCAGCTGGGAGGGGGTGTTCTGAAACCTGACAGCATTTTTTCCCCATCTCCAGTGTTTCACAAGGATAATGTTCCTCCAATGATTAAGTCTCAGCATTACCCAGGAGATTTTTAGGACAGTTTTGAACATGTCCTGATGTGGAGCAGGGATTTTCTTTATTTATGAGCCACGTGCAGACCAGAATAGAACGAGTGAATGAGCAGTTGGGGGTATAAGGAATCCTATGCTCTAGCACTCATGGCAGTTTTGCTGTGTTTTCAATGGCACTGATCCCACCCATCCAAAATGAAGGTGCTAAAGTTCTTAACATAGGATTTTCACAGAAAGGTTGGCATCATGCTTCTTTGGAGGGGAACAGGTGGCTGAGCCAAACTGGAGACTTGGAAATCACAAAACATCTTAGTTTGGGTTGTGTCCTTTGCCAAATAGTGACTTGAAAGCTGCCCAAGCACATGGTACAACCCCTCCTTCAGAGGTGGGATATTGAATTAAAAGCTGTGAGCTTAAATACTGTAGCTTGATTTAAAAACAAGTGAGGGCTACACCACCTTGTCCCAGCAACAGGCACAATGGTGACTCTGACAAAATCAGGGTGAGATACCAGCTCTTTGGTTCCAGACTCTGGACAGTCTTGAAAGTCAGTCTGGGCAGATATGAGAGTAAACAATCAGGACTGACCACAGGATCTGGCTGGGAAGTGAATTTGGGTCCTATGGCCAGACTTGTGGTTTGCTTCTGATCTTGTCTCATTAATGTGGCTTGTCAGCCTGTCTGTAGGTTGGTAGGCCATGTGCACACTTGGCTGGGGAAGTTGGAGAAGAGTTTAGGTTGGAAGGAGACTCTGGAGCTTCTGCCCTGCAGCCAGCTTGGAGGTGGCCTCTGGCTTGTGGGGGACATCCACCTTCATGGCCAGACCAGGTCACCTGGGGCTTTGTGCAGTCAGGTTTTCAGCCCCTGTAAGGGTGGAGCTTTCACCACCTCTCCAGGCCCCAAGTCCAGTGTTTATGGTGAAGAGTTGCAAGTGTGTGATTGCTGGGTGGCTGAGCCACTGGCAGTCAACATCTCTGGAAGTACTTCCAAGTGCTCAGAGAGCAGTGCAGGAATTGACATAAGAATTTCCCTCCTGCGTGGCTGGGGGTCGTTTGTGACAACAGGAAGATCACAGAATGGAATGGAGTGAAATGAAAAAGGGAAGGGAAAGGAAAGGAAGGGAAAGGAAAAGGAGGTCTTGCCATTTCCAGGAAGCAAACCTGAGACTCATGATGGAAAAAGCAAGTATTAGGGACTGCTTTTCCAACAAAACCAAGCTGGAGTCCTGCTTGGCAAAAAGGGGTTGGAGCAGGCAGATGGGACTACGTGACCTTTGAGTGTCCCTTCCAGCATAAACCATTCTGTAATCCTACAGAATGCAGCTCCAGGTCCCAAAACTTCTGGTGGGCTTGATGCATGTGTTGATGTGGACTTTTCTGGTGCTTCCTGGTGCACTTGGCCTCATTCTACGCCCTGTCTCTTGTGTAGACTCCATCTCATTCCAGTGACCTGTTTACCAAGGTTCCTTCCCAGCTCCTCTCTGCACTCCTTTGTCCTCTCTGCACTTTTTCATGGCTCCCCTGTTCCTGCTGCAGTGCTGAGCTGCTGTGCTGGGGCTGGGCTTGCAGCTATCTCTGGTCATGTTGGCTTGCAGTTCATCACCTGTGCACCCTCCCTGGGGGAGGAAAATGGCCCTCCTGTCCTTGATGAACATTGACCTCTATCCTGCCAGCTGGAGGGTCAGATCCTAGGGTGGAGCTCTTGGAAGGAGTCAGGCTATCACGGGGACTTGGCTGAGGTTTTTTGACCCCTGTGCAGTGCAGAGAGCAGCTGCTCCCTGCTGTGCTGTGTCCCACCAGGGAGGAGGGACATCTTCAACTGGGAAGAGCTGGAGTGTCTTTGCTGTTGTCACCAAAAACCTCTGAGGCTTCCAGCTGGTACCGTGGTCCCAGCTGAGCACACTGAAAGCATTTCCTCTATGTACACATCAGGGGTTTAAACTGCACAACAAGCTTTAGTGCTTGCTTAAAATAGGGAAGGTAAAAATAGGTTATTTTATGGCATTTTCTGCACGGAATGCTTCAGCTGAACTCCAGTTTTCAAGTCCAGTGAGCAGAGTTGAGTAATAACAACAATAGAAAAGTAAAAATTAGAGCCGAGTAGGAGAAGGAGGAGGTGAGGGCAGAGGGGTTGAGTGCCAGTGGGCTGCCACAGGGTCAGTGCTACTTCCTCCTGGGACTGCATCCCCTGGAAGGTGGGGACACCATCCTCCTGCCCTCCATTTGACCAGCTTGAGTGCTTGGCACAGCCCACACTGTCTCCTTGTACCCTAAGCAACATCATGGGTGCTTTAGGGAAGGTGGCCAAACAGCTGCTGCTGCAGGTGGGTGGTACCTGCATACATCTGCATATCAACCTGCATACATAGGTTCAGCCTCCCTAAGCAGCAGCCCTGGAGTTTGGGTTGAACTGGGGGGCAGGGGCACAGCTCTCCCCGTGGATCTGTACATGAAGCAGCCCTTAACACAGACTCCTTAACTTGCCAACGTTCAGGGTTTTAAATTGAAAGGGGTTTGATGACCCCATCACACAGAAAACTGAAGGTCCTTGTTTAGGTTGATAAAAGACACAGCAATGTGCATAGCATGGACCCTTTGCTACTTGACTGCCTGCTCCCAACAAAGATTACCTGCCTTAAATTTGGTTCAGGCTACTCTGCCTCCTCCTGCAGCCTTAAGTTCTGACGTTGGTCTTCTTCCCTCTGCTGGAGCAGGAGGTGCTGTCAGACCTGCAGACATGCCAGGCAGGGTTGATGCTGCTGGAGCCTGAGCTGGAGGTGGGAACTGTGTCCTTCATGCACGTCCCAGCCTGAAGCACCCTCAGTGCCTGCAGTGGATGGGAAATGTCACCCCTCTTCCCCAGCTGTACATGCCTAACCTCCAAGCTGGGACACTTGGACACAACAGTATGAGCCCACAGCCTTCTTCAGAAACTGAATCTGGTAGAAGGTGCTGGTTTGGTTTGGTGAGCTGGTTTGGTTTGGTGAGCTGGTTTGGTTTGGTGAGCTGGTTTGGTTTGGTGAGCTGGTTTGGACTGTTCCCAATAGAGGAGCCTGCCCTGAGCACCACTCACAGAACTGAGCTCAGGGTCCCTCTAAAGCCTGAACTATCCTGGTCTGTGGCAGGCAGCTGGTTCACCAATCCCACTTTGCCAGTGCAAGGAGGAGTGCTGGGAAGGCCAGACCATGCTAATGCTTTGTGTTGCAGCTGTGGGAGTGTCTGAAAATGCCCTGAATCTGAGCTCTCTTGCACCCCAAATGTGTATCTATGTATCTTATATCCTGTATGTGTCTCTACAGAGTATAAAAGCGAGCGCAGTGCTCACAGGAGCTGCTACAGGCACAGAGAAGTCAGAGAGGAATAACCCCATAAGTTTATTACTGCTTACCTTTGGCAAGTGCTGGATTAAGGCAAAGTTCTCCTTCCCATGATAAAGCAGGATAGCACTGATGGGGCTGTTCAGCCTTTCCCATGGGAGATGTGAGCTCCAGAGGCACCTCCCTGCTCCCCAGAAACCCATGGGATAGCCTGTGCATTCTCTTGAGTTCAAAACCACATCAGCAGGTTGAAAGCTGATGTTTTTATGGCACTTATCAGGGCCCTGGCCTGCCCTGTGCTATCCAGACATCATTCTGTGGAGCAATAAAGCACTCAGTGAAAGTGCCCAAGATGACCCAGCCAGTGCCACTTTTTGCAGCGTTTAAAGTGAACCTCTTCTTCCAAAACAGAAGCTAATTGCAACTCCAAGAGGTATGAATGGCAGAAGAGAGGAGGTTATAAAGGCAACAGCCCTGGCTCTGTCCCTGTCCCCACTCACCTCCCAGGTTGATAAGTGCTCCTTTTCTCTTGCCTTTGTTTGCCAGTACATGAAACAGCCTTAAACCAGGGAGCAGAGTAGCCAGCCAGGTTCCTCTCCATCCCACGGGCACAGCCATCCCTGGGTACTTGTCCCTCCCTTTGCAGAGGCTGATGGCTTTGGGGGCATCCAGGAGCTCTGTGAGCCTGGGGAAGGGAAGACAAGAGATGGAACAAAAAGCAGCTTTCTCTCTTTTCCCACTGAAATTTCCTTTAGCAGTCAGAACAGGGTTGGGTGTTTTCTGTCCTCCCTTTTTTTTCCCCTTGGAGGAGTGATTGTTTATCAGTTACAGTGTCACAATGTTCCAGATCTTATTTATGTTCCTTTAGCGTGACCTGTTTCTAAATTTATTCACCTTGTAGAGTCACGTGGTGGCACAATGGGGTGTTTGGGTAAACTGGGACTGGAAATACCTTCCTGGGGCATGTGATGGGTGCTGCAACTGGAGGAGCTCCTGGGGGGAACAGCTGAGCTGGGATGACTCCAGCAAAGGGCAGGTTTTCAGTCCTCTCCACCCTGCTTCCAGGGGACAAAAACTGTTTTCTGCCCCAAGCAACCTCTGCTTTGAGGGCGCTTTTTACTTGATTTAAACACTCTGGGGGTGGCAGGGCTTCACCGTCTGCGATGGCCAAGGCTGTGTTTGGTGCTCTCCAAGGTGCAGGATGCCAAGCTCCCAGTCGGTGGAGAGACCCTTGGGCTGAAGCCAGCATGCAAATCCCACGGGATTTGTTTGCTCTTGCCAGCATTCTGTGTCTGTGCTGGCACACAGCTGCTGTTCTGTTGTGTCCTCATGCTTTGCCATCGTTTGGTGGCACGTGAGACGAGGCACAAGCATGAGGGGAGGATGTGGGTTGGACTTTGTTCAGCCAGGCTCTCTCCTTCCCCACATCTGTTGGTGCTTCTGCAAGGAGACTGGTTAACTTGGGTTTGGCCTGGAACACTTCCAGGCTTTTCAGACAGTGCTAGGAAAGTATGACAAAGTACACAAAGTACAAAAGCACACAAAGTCTGTGCAGGGCTTTTATCCAGTGTTTTGATTTGTTTTCTTGACACCTAGAAATGCCCATCTGCAGAGGGAGCAGGAGCAGAGGTGGCAGCTGCCTTGTTCTGGGCATGGGACAGCTGGTATGGGAGTACCTCCGTAGTGCTGTCGTTGGTGTCACCAAAATGATGGGGGAAAATTGAAGAAGAGATAGAAAAATAAAAACATTGCTGGTTAGGGGCTGAACAACACAGCTTATGCTGGGATTTAAGTCTCCAGCCATTCAGACCATGGAAAGAGGAAGGTGTGTATTTGATTACAGGGCAGAAATACTTTTCAGAAAATTTTGGGGTATTTAGAGAGCAGTGGCCTCCCCTGGGGAGAAAGAAATGAGCTGGAAGTCCATGCTGGGGCTTGTTGCTCAGAGCAGCGGTTCCAAAAGCAGAGGCAAGGGATGGGGTGTATCACTGTGTCCTGTCCTGGTGCCACTGCCAAGGGAGGGGTGGCTCTGGTGTTGGTGTCATGCCAAAAGAAACAATCCAGAGGGGTGGGAAGTTGGATGGTGATGTAGCTGGAATAGTGGGAGAGCCTTAGTGCTCTTTTGTTCAAGGCAGGTGGGTGCCTGGAGCTGAGGTACAGGGGAGGAGGCAGCTCTGTCCCCTGCTTTGGCAGTAAAGTTGAGACCGTGGTAACCTTGCCCAAGGAGGTGTTTGGACTGCAGGTGAAGACCCTGGTCACCTCTCTTCTTTCCTTTTTTCTAGTCATGGGACATCTTTTTTCGCAACGCCAATGCTGGAGCTGCTCCAGGCACTGCTTACCAAAGCCCCCCTCCACTGACTACCAGCCTCTCCACCCTGTCCCACGCCCAGTCCCTGGTTCAGGCACAGCCCAACGTGGATAAACTGGTGGAGGACCATCTTGCAGTGCAATCTCTCATCAGGGCCTATCAGGTAAGGGGACTTTGTGCCAAGGAGGGTCACATCCTTTGTAGAGGGGCTTGTGGTGGCTGAGGTGGGTGGAGTTATTCCAAATGATGCATGTGTTTGCATGGAGAACATGCAGGATAGGAGCTGGGCCGCCTTGTTTGCAACAGGAGCAGCTGATCTATTGGGGCAGAAGCTCAGCTGATGCTTTGCTGGACAACAGGAAGATTAAAGCTATTGTCATCCAAACAGAGTGGCAGGGAGGGGGAGGTTTTGTCCACATTGGGTAGTTTGCTGCTGTCTGGAATGCTGTTTCTGTGCCAAGGGCTCCTGCCATGCTTAGCAGTGGCATGGAGCACCCATCCTGCTTCCCTCTGTTGCTGACAGAACTTCAGATGTCCTAAAATAAAAGGTCAGGAAACATTTCCATGTGATTTACAACCTGGAAGTGGCCTGTGGGGCTGGTGGGCTGCAGCTCAGACCAATAGCTGGCAAGTCAGCCTTCTGGGAGAAACAAGTTTGGAGCAGGAAAGAAACATCCTCTGGCTGAGGGAAGGCCAGCAAGTATTTTAACTCTGGCGAACATTTAAATATGTTTCTACATCTGTGTTATCCTTTTACTTTTTGTTGTGCTCTGGTTTATCAAGTATGGGGGCTGTAATGATGGCTGTGGTGAGAAGTTAATGAACTCAGATGCTGTGCAGTTGTGACTGTGAGCTTCTCACCTGTCCTGTGATGAAGCACTTGCTGTGCAGTTGTGTTCCTGCTGAGGTATGGGGAAAATCCAGTGTAAAAGGCTGTGAGTTACAGCAGGAACTGTAGCACTAGGAGAGTCCAAAGGTCTGCCCAGCCTTGCCCTGCCCTCTGCCTCCAAGATAGTGTCCCTGCTGTGCCTGCCACTGCAGCTGGGGTGCTGAGGTCAGCATTGGGACCTGTTTGTGAGGACCTGCGTGGCTGATTCCATGAGAGATGACCACCCTGCCATCTCTCAGGCAGCCCCTGCCAGTGGAACAAGTGGGCAGATGACAAGTTTGAACATGGAGTGACTGATATAACTGGAAACAGAAGCTTGAAGTCAGTGATTTGAACACAAAATCCACAGCCTCTTCGGCGTGCCCGTCTTTTCTTCAGGCTCTGAATGGCAGCACAGGAAGATGATGGCTCTTGGATGTATTTTTCTAAGCTGTCTGTAGTGAGAAATCTACCTCCCTCCCTGCCCTGGTGTCATGGTGGGGCTGTAGCTGCAGTGGGATGTCCAGGTGGGCAGGTTCATGACTGTATGTGGAGCTATGAAAGAGTAGGAAGGGGAAAGAAGCCCTGCACGTGATTAGTAACCTACTTAAAACACCACACAATAATTTCTTACTTGGATTGAGCTTGGTTTTCCCTGTAATCACAGGTGAGCAGTGACTGCTCTGCTGTGACATCAGTGATTGCAACTGTGTTTGCATGTCCAAGTCATCATTAATTTTGAGTTGTAGAGTGGTTTGGCTTGGCAGAGGCCTTACAGACCATCTTGTTCCCATCCCCTGGCATGGGCAGGGACACTTCCCACTGTCCCAGGGTTGGACCAACCTAGCCTTGAACTTCCAGGGATGGGGCAGCCTCAGCTTCTCTGAGCAACCTGTGCCAGGGCTCACCACCCTCACAGAGAAGAATTTCTTCCCGATATCCCATCTAACCTTGCCCTCTGGCAGTGGGAAGCCAATCCCCCATGTCCTGTCCCTTCAGGTCCTTGTCCAAAGTCCCTCTCCAGCTCTCTTTAGAGCCTTGGAGTGGGCTCCAGGATCCCCCTGGAGCTGTTTCTTCTCCAGGCTGAACATCTCCAGCTTGCCCAGGCTGACTCCAGAGCAGAGAGGCTCCAACCTTTGGAGCATCTTTCTTGTTCCTTGTTTTGGCTCATGTTGCATATGGATGCTAATAAACAGCATGGCTCCTGTAGGCAAAGACGTGTTTTATTTGCTCTCACACTGATTTGAGGATTTTCTGTGCTCCTGCAAAATGCTGTGGTAGTCTGTAAGCCATCAGGTGTCCCCAGCTCAAAGCTGTTTGCTGGACTAAGTGGCCTCCTAGTCTCACTGAGAGCATCCTGGCCATGGGGAGCAGCATGGTGAGCTTCCATCGTGCTGACTGCTGTGTGATGGGCTCACCCCTGTGCTTTGCTGCAAGATGGACAAGCAAATAGTTCACAGACTGAGCTGGCCCAGAAGAGCTTTCTTGTGGCCATCAGTGCTCAGGGCTGTGGTGTCACCTGGCCCTGCAGAGAGCAAGGGGTAATGGTGCTTTCTTCATGGTTTGCCTTAATGCTGATGGCTGATTCCAGACTGCTTGGCTGGTAAAACCAAAAAAGTCCCATCCTAAAATCCCCATGGGATGCTCTGAATAGGAATGTGTTAATGCTTAGGTAAGTAAGGTCAGATCAATGTGTGTGGTTTGTCCAAGAGGTTTAGTAATCCACTTGTATTTCAGTGCTTTTCCTAACTGGTAGCAGATTTGATTGCTTGCCCAGGGTATTGCTTGCAAGGAAGGCTCTGCATCCCATACCATGGCAGTTGTATTTCCTGCCCCATTCCCAGCAATACTGAGCCTAAAACTGTCAAGGAATAACCTGTGGCTCACCAGCTGGAGAGTGCTGGCCACTAAGATGACCTGAGTTTGCCCAGTGAGATGTGCTGGAATCTGTCCATGGGTACCTACCTCTGTGGCAGCAAAACCCCAGAACTCCTTTTTGCCTCCTGTTCTCTGTAGCACCCAGTGTGGATGCAGACCCAGCACAGGAATTCCTGGCCTGACTGCTGCTGCCAGGAGCTGTCAGGACTCCCTTGATGCAAAAGCTCTTCATTATTTCCACACCTGGCCCTTCACAGGAGAGTGCTTCAGGTTCTGCTGTGGGCTTCTCTCTCCAGAGGGATGCTGTTACCTGTTCCAGAGCCAGGCAAATGTTCCTCAGACACATGTTCCTTGGCCTTTTAGGAGCTACCACTGCCAGTGGCAGTGGCTGTTTCCTCTCCCAATTGGCAAGAGAGCACCTATATCTGCCAAAATCTGAAAAATTCATATAATCCCAGAATAGTCTGGATTGGAAGGGTCCTTAAAGGTTATCTTGTTTCACCTTGCTGTCCCCCTGCCACAGGCAAGAACACCTACTACAGCCTTCCAAATTGCTCCATAAGCCCCATCCAACCTGACCTTGAACACTGCCAGGGATGGTGCAGCCACAGCTCCCTGGGCAAATTGCCTCTTCATGTGCCTGTGATTCCTAGGAGGGGATCATCAGGGTGAAGTTACTGTGTCTGTAGAAAGGAACTGCTCGAGTTGGACACTGGAAAAGCATCAGGAGACCTGTAGACTCTGCTGTGAAGGAGCTTGCCATCCTCCTGTACCCCTGCCAAACCTGGTGTCAGGTAGAGCAGAGCAGTCCTGGTGGCTCCTGGCACTCTCCTGTGTGCTGTAGGTGACAGTGAACCCAACTTCTCCAGGCTTCAACTGGAGGTAGAGTTGGGGCACTCTGCAGAAAATGTACAGAGAGAAACTCTGAATGAAATGTTCTAACTTTTTTTTTTAAAGGAATGTCTCTTCAATTAACTTGTTTTAATGACTAATCTGTGTTGTTGCTTCCAGGTCAGGGGTCACCACATTGCAAAGCTTGATCCTCTCGGCATTAGTTGTGTAAATTTTGATGATGCGCCAGTAACTGTTTCTCCAAACGTCGGTGAGAATTACTCTGCAAATTAATTCTAATGTAATTTAACTTTTTTACCCCTCCCCTCTTTTGTTTTTCTCTCCCTTTTGGTTCCTGTTCTCCTTTCCATTCCTGGTGCATTTCATAGATTCGAGGGCATCATGTAGCACAACTCGACCCACTGGGCATCTTGGATGCAGATCTGGACTCCTCCCTTCCAGCCGATATTATCACATCCACAGACAAACTGGGTGAGGGCTTTGAGAGCAGTTGGTGCTGCATTGCTTGGGCTCCCCTCTCTTTCACAGCTTCATAGGTAGATTGCTTCACAGGCCAGGGGTCTGAAGTTTCCTTAGTAATGATCACTCTAAAATTGTAGCTGCTGGCAGCAGCAGTGCAGCCCTGCCACCCTCCGGCTGTCACTCCAGTACTCAGCTCATGTTCCTTCAACTAGTGCCAATCAGTGTTACCACTTATCTTCCTCATCCAGAAGCAAAAACCCAGAAGGGTTTGCAATTACATCATCTGGAAATGCAAAGCAGAGAGGCTTTGTGTTGGTGAGAGCTGGGGGTCTGTTCTCTCAGCTCCTCTTGCTGCCCTTGAGGACCCTCAGAGCTGGGGAGTGAATGTACTGGGTTCATCTCTGCAGGGCTGAGGGTGCCCTCCTGAACTTCCAGCTTGCCCCAGCATCTGTAAATCCTTTAATTGCCCTTTGTCCAAGACTGAGCTATGAGTCCCTACTGGTGATCATAACAAGGAAGCTTTGGGATGCATTCCTGTCCAAGTAGAGAGGTGGAACTCCCAATGCATTTGAGTGAGAGCTGCATGAGTGTTGTACAGTGTGTGTGGTGCCCAGGACTTGAAATCCTGTTCTGAAAGTGCTTAAACCCAGCACCTCTCCATGTGCTTTAGAGCTGATTTCTGTAGTTTGCTACCACTCTCCTAGACAGTGTGAGGTTGCTGAACTCTGTCACCTCACTGGTGCTTCCCGGGGTGATTCCCTGGCATTCTGAGTGCTCCAGAGGCATGCTCATGCTCCTAACGTAGAGTAGAGCATCAATGATGATTACTAACCTTGCCAATCCAAACAGCCAATCAGAATGCACGGTGCATGTAAACCATCTTGATTCCTTATTCATCTGCCAGCACAGGGACACCAGCCCTGGACCTGCTGGACCTTGGGACAGGATTACATGTACCAGCAGTGGTAGGGAAGGGAGTAGGTTTTGCTTGGACCAGTTCACTGGATGATGAGGAAGTTGCTTCATCCCACAGTCTGGACTCTGACATGCTTCTCTGGAGGACCAACCCTTGGCTGAACCTCAGGAGCCGCCCAGCTCCAGCTTAGAGTGTCTCCTGTGCCTCAGATACTTTGATGGCAAGAGGTGGGGAGATGATGGTTGTGAACCCAGCTGTGGGAGAAGACACAAGTGCTCATAGTCACCGCCGTGAGGGAAGCAGAAGACTTTTTAGGTGAACTTAAAGCCACTCACTGTGCCTGGGTAGTGGAGAGGATGAGGAAAGGCTTTTCCAACTCAGGGTTTTTGGCCTCTGCTGTGGGCACTACAGTTCTGAAGCAGAGCAGGAGAGGAGAGCCCTGAAGCCTTATGCTTGGTAGATGTGTTTCCCTTTTGAGAGTAGAGCAGGGTCTGGATGAAGCCCAGAGCGAGTCAGCAGTGAGTGGTGGCAGTGACAGCTGTCCCTTGGCAGGAAAGGGAGCTGGGTGTTGGGGAGCAGAGTTACTGTGCTGCTCAGGAAGTCGTAGACTCACAGAGTGGTTTGGGTTGGAAGGGAGCTTAAGAGCTCAGCTAGTCTAACCCCACTGCCATGGGCAGGGACCCCTTTCACTAGACCAGGTTGCTCCGAGCCCTGTCCAGCCTGTTTGTGAACATTTCCAATGATAGGGCATCCACAGCTGCTCTGGGCAGCCTGTGCTAGGGCCTCTCCACCCTCACAGGGAAGAATTTCTTCCTTATGTCCAATCACTGACATACCCGTTGTCAGTGTGCAACCGTTGTCCCTGGTCCTGGCACTGCAGACCCTGGTAGAACGTCTCTCTGTTCCTTTCCCATAAGTCCCTTTATAAACTGAAAGGTCAAACAGGATCTCCTGGAGCTTTCTCTTCTCCAGGCTTGACACCCCCAGCTTTCCCAGCCTGTCTCCGTAGCAGGGGGGCTCCAGACCTTCAAGCATCTCCGTGTTCTCCTCTGGACTTGCTCCAGCAGATCCACATCTGTCTTGCCCTGGGGTGGAGGCAGCAGTGGTGGGGTCTCACCTGAGTGAAGCAGAGGGATAGAATGCCCCCCTCAGCCTGCTGGTCACACCTCCCATGCAGCCCAGGACGTGTATGGATTTCTGGGTTGTCAGTGCATGTGGCTGGCTCATGTCCAGCTTCTTATCCACCAGGACCTCAAAGTCTCAAAGTCCTTCTCTACAGAACTGCTTCCCATCCATCCATCCATCCGTCCATCCATCCATCCATCCGTCCATCCATCCATCCATCCGTCCATCCATCCATCCATCCATCCATCCATCCATCCATCCATCCATCCATCCGTCCATCCATCCATCCATGCTGGGACTGGAGATTACCCCAACCCTTGCATCTGGCATTGTTGAACTTCATGAAGTTGCCATAGTCCCTCTCTTCCAGCCTGTCCAGGTCCCTCTGGATGGCATCCTGTCCCTCCAGCATGTCACTGCAACACTCAGTGGTGTCACCTGGCTGAGGATGCCCACCATTCCACTGTCCATACCATTGATGGAGGATTTAAACCCTACTTGAGAGACACTGCTCCTCACTGTTCTCCAGTTGTACATTAAACTCACGGGTCTGCTTCAGGGGAAGGCCAGTTCAGAGGGAAAGTCAGCTCAGAGAGCTGCTGAGTCTGCTGGTTCCTCAGGAGCCAGGTGTGTTCAAAGGATGCAGAGCCCAGTGTGACCCAAGAGCAAGTCTTCCCCAGCAGTGCCAGCCAGCCCAGTACAGTGTACAGCTGTAGCAACATCTGGGGGAAGCTGTCCAGGCTCCATTTGTTCTGCTTCCCCAGGGTGAGTTGCCACAAGCCAAGCAGTGTGTCCCAGTGTGGCCCACTGGCAGGAGGCATTCAGGAGTGAGTAGCTAGTCCATAGGCATTGGCTGGAAGGAACCTCAGTATGGGATCTCTCCTGTCTGAGCAAACCCTTAAGCTTAATCTCTGTTCCTTTGTGGCTTTCATATTAATATACTTGTCATTGTGGCTACTGCTGTTGATTTGCTTCCCAGAAATCCATGAATTCATAGGAAATAATGAGTCCTGGGAACAAGATACAGTGGTGGCATCTGCCAGCTCATGCTGGGGTTGTCTCTCATGCTAGAACCCCAGACTCAGGTTGCTAGATCTTAGCAAAAGACTTTTTTTTAAATCTTGCTATAAGTATTATTTATGCTAAGTAGATTTCCCCCTGGTATTCTTATCTTGGAAAGCCTCATCTGGTCAATCATAGCTGTAATTGGGTGAATTTAGCTTGCAAATAGTGTTCAGGAAGTGGAGAAGGAGCTGTGGTGGTGCAGAACACACAGCTCCGGCTGGCCTAAGGTTGGGTGTTGCCTGCCTGTGGCAGAAAAAGCCAATTTCTAAGCAGATCCTGCTGGCTTTTTTTTTTTGCTTTGAAAGAATATGTAACACTTGACAGGGTGATTATAACAGGAATGGTTTTGAAACTTGGAAACAACCTTGTTTCCACTTTCTGAGCAGCGAAGTCTTTCAGAGGTCAGTTTTTGTGGTGTGATCACAGCTGCTAACAGTTTAAGTGGCAGTGCTGTGATTCAAAGGAGTTGGATGGTTAATCTCAGAAACTGATTCTTCTTCTCAATTACCTTTTGTTTAGCAACTGGTTTGGTTCTGGTTTGGAAGCTCTCTTTGGATTAAGCAGTTCACTCTTTAAGGAAAATGTCAGAGGGAGAAAAGCTGCCCAGGGCTACTCAGTCTGAGGAGCGGTGGGGCTGGAGCCACCCAATTCCCCTTTCTCTTGTCTTTGCTTTGTTATTTAAAAAAACCCAACAAAGTAATCTCATCCTAGTCTTCCACTGCGTCTGGTCTGGCATGGTGTGTAAAACAAGGACAGAATGACTACAGGAACTGAGTATGACCCTGAAAATAGAAAGAAAGAAATACTACTTTAGCATGCTGGAATCTGGGTGGTGTGTGGAAGGCTGTGTGTGTCTAAGTGTCTGTCTTGTCTGTCTTTCTTCCCGTGAAAGGCAGCTGCCTCTGCCTCATGCCAAGGGGAATTGATGGAAATCCTCCTCCAGCTCAGGAAGAGCCAGGCAAGCCCCTGCAGGGAGCTGGGCTTGAGGTGCTCCCACCTTCCTTTTCCCCACTTTGGGGAAATGTCTGATTTTCATTGCTGACCCAAAGAACAAGTGTTTTCAAGGCCTTTTTGTAACCCAGGTGAGATTGAGGCCCTTGGGTTACCTGACCTAGCGGGGCAGGCAGCTCTGGTGCTGCAGTGTGGCAGCACTCCCATGCACCAAGCGCACTTCAGGAGGGACAGCCGTGCCTGCCTGCTGCGCCGCCGTCCTCACTGATTCCTCACCAACTGCCTGCCTGGTAACACCCCAGTCGTCCTCCTCTGTGCAAAGGCAGCACCTTACCTTCCTGGATTGACCTTGAAATCCTCCCAGCAGCACAAGCAGAGCAAACCCTCTGGAGCAGGTGTTGGTGGGAGGCAGCTCCCAGCTCTGCAGAGGGTGCCACTCCCTGTGATGCAGCCTGGCAGGATGCTTTCGGTCGTGGCAAATGAAGATGCCAGGCCACCCTCTCTCCCATCAAGGTGCAAGAGGAGATCTCAAACCATGCAGCTCAACTGCTCCCCAGTGTCTGATGCCCCCCTTCCACTCCTGCTCCTCCCTCCTATCATCAAAATTCCCATTAAGATTTCTCTTCTGCCTAGTGTGTTGTCATCCTCCATCCCTGCCCTTTTGCCTT
Organism: Argya squamiceps; assembly: GCA_037834095.1. NCBI lineage: Eukaryota > Metazoa > Chordata > Aves > Passeriformes > Leiothrichidae > Argya > Argya squamiceps. The sequence goes on along the minus strand of JBBMKD010000074.1, from coordinate 42,201 downwards.
TGATGGGTTTTGACTGTATTTTACATACTGTATTTTTTTGACTTCTGCTTTCCGTGACTAGTTTTCACAGTTGCAGGGTTTTTTTACTAACTTTGACTGCATCTCTCTATCTTCTCCCCTTTCTGCACCCCCCTCCCTGCCCCCCCAGACCTCGCAGTGTTCAAGGAGCGGCTGAGAGTGTTAACAGTAGGAGGTATGCAATTAATGAGCCCTTAACCCTCTGGAGTGCAGGACTCTCTTTGAATAGGTTATTCTGGGCATGAACTGAGCTGGTAAAGTGGACCCCTCCCATCTCCCACCATTCCTGAATTTTGTGACATGTTTTAATTTCTACTCAAAGTCTTGATGTAGGTGTGTGGTTAGTGACACTTTGCCTCGTATAAATCCTCAGTTTGAGCCTTGCTGGCCTTTTCTATGCTGTGTTTGCATGCCTGGCTTGCTAGAGTACATGTTTTGTTGTGAATATTAATTTTTAAAGGCCTCAATCTCCCTCATTTGTAGCCCTGGTTCGTGCCTGAGATGTTTGGTTTACAGAAAATTCCCTGGGAAAGGAATTTCAGAAAACCAAACATCTCAGGCACAAACCAGGGCTACACTCATTGGCTCAAGGCTCCTAAAAATCCAAGCTGTCTTCTCCTGGTTTTGTCACAGGGCAAATTTGGCAGCTCATCCCTTGTCTTCCTCCATCCGATGGTGTTGCTGCCTATAAATACCAAGTGTTGTCAGAGCTGGCAGGCTGCAGCAAAGAAGCAAAGATGCTTAGATGTCCTAAAACTCCTTGTAAAATCTGATACTCCCCAAGTGTGCCAGAGTGTCTTCAAAGCATCACAGCAGAACAAGCCAAAGCCCTCTGCTGCAGGTCTGCAAGCTTCAGCAAATTACTGAGGTTTCCGTGAAACCCTTCAACAGGCAATTTGTCTGGGATGCTCCCTGCTGCCTCTCACTGGGATTTCTGTTTGAATGGGAGCCAAAGAGAAGCCCCAGGGACATGGGGCCAAACTCTCAGCTCCTGTCTGGTGTAGTGTTCCTAGGCATAGCTGTGGGGCAGAGTTGCTGGGGCCTGGCTTCATTCACTCTCCTGGGACTCTGGTGTCCAGGAGGGTTGTGTGAGCAGCAGAGGGGATGAACAGCAGTGGCAGCCAGGAATGTGTCCACTACAGGCTGACTGGAGTGTTCCCAGTCTCTGGGCTTGGCCCCCAAGGCTGCACAGGAATAAGCCATGAGCAGTCCTGTCACCATGGAGTCACAGACTGGCTGAGGCTGGAAGGGGCCTTTCATACTTCCCAGTCCACTAGACCAGGTTGCTCCAAGCATTGAACACTGCAGGGGTGGGGCTGTCTACAGCTCACTGTCCATTCCTGACCACACAGCAAGGAATAGACTTTAAAGATGAAGTTCAAGGAAGGGACCAGCTCACAAGGGGTCAGTATTTGCCTACCATTCCCCTGAGGGAGGTGGGTAACACTGCCTTGCCATGTTTAGATGGCGTTCCTCATCCCCATGCCCTCTCTAAAAGAACCCCTAGCTGGTGTTCTGGGCTGGTTTGGAGGAAGCTGGGAGGAGTAGTGGTATGTGTCTCTTCTGCAGCTCCTGCCCTGGGGTTAGGAAACACCATGGGACCAGGCCTTGTTGGGAGTGTGGGAGGGATGAGCAGGACCCTGAAAGAGGTGCCAGGGCTGTAGAACCACTCCAAGCTTCTGCTTCAGAAGGGTCATGGGACTATCCAGCTTCTGGCTTTCTGCATCAGTTTAGCAAGGTCAGCACTGTCCCTCCTCCTCTGTGCCTCAGTTTCCCCAAAGACAACCATGAGCTTCAGTGGGTACAGTGGCTTTGGGGTACAGTGGGACTCACCTAAATCCCAGTCTCTGGCTCTTGAGGCCTGCTTGGCCCCTCTCCAGGCCCAGCTCAGATCTCCACAGCCCCCATAACATGAGTAGGAGCTGCCTCCAAACCATCAGCTGCCAGCCAAAGGAAGGAGGTTTGCTGAGCAGAGCTAGGCAAAAGCTCTAATTAAAAAGCTGCTGATTGGGATGAAAGGGTACCAGGGCAGCCAAACCCCCAAGTGGCCACTGGCCACCCTGCTCCCGGGCTGAGCTATTCAGGAGAGTCCGTCAGAGCCCTGTTGGCTTTTCTCTTTCTTGCTTCTCTGTCTCTCCCTCCTTGGGGTTTTGTCTGTTTGGTTGTGTCTGTTTTAACTGTTTCCTTCTCTGCGTTGACTCTCCATTTTTAATTCCTTGCCATGTGCCGACACCTCTGATGTGCTTGGTGACTCCTCAATTCCTGTTTCTTTTCTCTCTCCTCTGTTATAATTTGTTGTGTATTTTTTGTGTTCTTGGGGCTCCAAATTCCCTGACTCACCCTGGATTTTAACTGCCCGTTTCCATGCGTATACATTGCTTTGTGGTTCGTTTCCTGCGGTGCCTTCCATAATAACTCATTGTTCTGTGCTTAATGTCTTTTTGTTTAATTATGGCTTGGTTTTTATCCATATAAACCTCCTTCGTGCTTATTATATTTTTTATGCTGCTTTTCTTTGTCCCTTCCCCACCTCTCCCAAATGTACCTGGTCCCCGTGTGATGGTATCCCCGTCCCTCTTCCTTCCTTCTTTCTCTTGCTTGTCCCACCCATGACAAATCCTGCAGGCTTTTATGGTCTGGATGAATCTGACCTCGACAAAGTTTTCCACTTGCCCACGACCACTTTCATCGGTGGAAATGAATCGGCTCTTCCGCTCCGGGAAATCATCCGTCGGCTGGAGGTGAGGAGGGCAGGGCTCTGTACCAGCCCTGTGTGCAGCCAGGGACAGTGGTAGAGCAGTTGTCTTTGGAAAGTCCTGGGTCAACCTGCACACTACAAGCTTTTCAGTTTGGGAACTGCTTCTCAGCACTCACTCCACTCACAAGAGCCACCTCGAGTAACCTGCTCTGATTGCCTCCAGCTTTCTGCTGCATTGCAGCAACACACTTGGTTTGCTCAAGCTGGAGCAAACCCCAGGCAGCTAGATATAGCCTTTTTTGAAACCTCTCCAGCTATGCTTTCCAGCTTGGAGCAGCAGCTGGTGCTGGCAGAGCACAGGAGTGGGCTGGAGGCCAGTGATCCCCTCTCCAGGCACTGCACCAGTGTTGCTGTCCTGCATGGACATCCATCAGAGGGTCTTGGTGCAGGTTTGGGACCCCTGGGGCTTGGGCTTCCAGCTCATGCAGGCAGTTTCCCTTTTCTGCCAAATGTCATCCCCTTCCATGCTTGAACTGATCTCAAGCAGTTCTCAGGCACGCTGCAGGCTGCTCAGATGGTCTCTGCTGAGACTGGTTGACCTTGGAAGAAGCAAAACTGCCAGCATCTTAGTTCAGATGCAGGAATGGGATCCTCATTGTGGGACAAGCTTCTTCTGATTCTCCCCTGCCCTGTGATGTGGGATTTTGGACTGCTCACAGGTGATGCCACCAAGAGGGGAAATCTCTCCTCTGAGGTGGATGTGAAGGACTTGAGGGCCTGATTGTGGGCCCCTCCAGGAAGGGGAATTAAACAGCTTGATGCTGGGTTATGTACATGGTCCAAGCTGCCTTGCAGCATCCTGGAACATGCCCTGCCACATCCCTTTTCCTGGGAATATGGTTCAAACAAAGCTCCTAAAACAGGGCTGTTGCAGGGCTGGCAGCTGGGTTCCCCCCAGGATCCCTCTCCAGGTGTCAGGCATGAGGATTGATGTCTCTGCTGGTACAGAAGGGGCTCTTTGGCTGAAAGGGTAAAGGGGGAAATGAAGAGCCCCTGGCCATGTGACCCAGTGGGGTGCTGCAAATGCCAGTCCTTTGGGGGTTTGGGGTGCTGAAGCCCTGGCTGTTGTCTGATGGCCCCTTATTTCCCACTGGAACAGATGGCATACTGCCAGCACATCGGCGTGGAGTTCATGTTCATCAACGACCTGGAGCAGTGCCAGTGGATCCGGCAGAAGTTTGAGACCCCGGGCATCATGCAGTTCACCAACGAAGAGAAGAGGACGCTGCTGGCCAGGCTGGTCCGCTCCACCAGGTACCCTGGCGGGGGGCCTCACCTTTTCCATGTCTTCTGCAGGAGGTTTGCTCCCAGCCACAGTGATGCAGTCACCAGCTGAGTCACATCTTGACATCATCTATTGCCATCAGCTTAATGAGCAGGTTGACTGCCAGTGAGCTGCCAGTCTGGCAGGCTCAGGTGCTGGCAAACAGCCTGAAAATGTGGATGATCCTGAAAGAAAAGGTTTAAAAATGAGGATTAAGTGCAGCACGGTGTTGGAGTGGGGGGAAATGGCCAGCTGAGCTCTGTGAGAAGACACTGAAGTGACTGTTGTGCTCTGCATGGTACCAGCTTGAGCATCAGTCGGTGCTGTGGCTCCCTTGGTGCAGTCCCTGTCCCTTCTCTGGTTTCTGCCCTCAGCTGTAGCCCTGGCATTGATCCCTCCCTCCCTTTACCTTCTAGGTTTGAGGAGTTCCTCCATCGGAAATGGTCTTCAGAGAAGCGTTTTGGTCTGGAGGGATGCGAAGTGCTGATCCCAGCCTTAAAGACCATTATTGATAAGTCAAGTGAGAAGGGAGTGGATTATGTGATCATGGGAATGCCCCACAGGTAACCTTGCCTCAAGCCATGGTGCTGCTTGGTGCGGGTAGAAGGTGGGGGGGGATGCCGCTGGGCTTTGGTACTGGAGAGCACACTGGTTTCTGCCACCACCTAATTGATCTGGGTGATGAACCTCAGCTGGAGAGCTCAGGCCTTGGCTGCTCTCTGCTCACCGGGGTCTTTCCAGCTTCTTTGTAAATTCATCTGGAGATGGCTGGTGGCTTGAGCTGGAGTCATGGTGGAATCCCAGCACCTGCCCACTCTGGGGCATCACAGCAAGTATGTAGGAGTTGGTGTTGGCCAAACCATCCCTGTGCTGAGGGATCTTCAGACTCCTGGGGAGTTCCCATCTCTGGGTCACCCCACAGCCATGGCAGGAAGTGTGGGCTGTGGCAGTGGGGGTTGTAGATCACTGTCAGCACTTGATGGCTGTCAGCAGTGGCCTTGCTTTTGCAGGGGACGCCTGAATGTTCTCGCCAACGTGATCAGGAAAGAGCTGGAGCAGATCTTCTGCCAGTTTGACTCCAAGCTGGAGGCTGCTGATGAGGTGAGCTTCTCCCCTGCCTGCAGCAGGCTGCTGCTGCCTGTCCCTGAGCAGTCCCCAAGGGCTGTGGCTGGACTCTGCCACTGCTTCTGGTGTCACTCAGTGGCACTGGTATTGCAACGATTTTCATGTTGCAAGCACACCTGGGTGATGGGAGCCTTTGTAGAGGTGCCAGTGCTGGTCTGTCTTTGCCTGTTCTGGGTGTGATGTGTGCTGGTCTCTCCAGCACAAGCTTGGCTGTTGGCAGCTTTCCAGGGCATGAAGCAGCCTTGGGATAGATGCTGAGAGGATGGGAAGGTGGCCAGGAGCAGAAGTTAATTTGTGTTCCTGGACCCCATCTTGGGTTCTAAACCAGCTCCAAAAGCAGCTCTGTCACTGCAATAAACTCATGCTCCAAAGCTTCAGCATCATAAGCTGGGATGATTTGGCTTCTGGGAAGCTGGGCTGGGCTGGCTTGATCCTGCCATGGTCTTCAGTGGGATTTCAAGGTGAGAAAGCAGCAGCCTGGGGCCTCGAGGTGCCCTGATGGGGTACCTGGCTGCATGTTGGGAATGATGCCATGGATGGCCGTGCTGCTGCAGTGTGGGTAGAGCTCAGGGAACCTGTTACTCAGGCTCTTTGCCCAACCCACCACACTTGCTTCATCCCCCACACCTTCAGGTGCACTTGGGTGGGCTGGGTGCGTGTCTGAAGTCGGTGGTGGTTTGGCACCTGGAACAGGCTTTCCTGGGTGCCAGTTCTGCTCCTGCAGTGAGTGCCTGCTGTGTTGTGGCAGTACCTCCAAAAAATGCCCCCCTCTTCCAGCCTTGGGGTCAGCACTCCTCTGCCTCCTTCTGCACCCCAAAAGCTGCTCCTGTTCCTGGGGGTGACTCTCTTCTCCTCCCCACCAGGGCTCTGGTGACGTGAAGTACCACCTGGGGATGTACCACCGGCGCATCAACCGCGTCACTGACAGGAACATCACCCTGTCCTTGGTGGCAAATCCTTCTCATTTGGAAGCAGCTGATCCTGTTGTTCAAGGCAAGACCAAGGCAGAGCAGTTTTACTGTGGGGACACAGAGGGGAAGAAGGTGAGTGCAGCTCAGATGTGTGTAGTGAAGTGGGCTAGGCTGGATGGATTTTGGTGGAGACAGGCTGGTGGGAAAGTGAAGTAACCTGTCCGATTTCTGTTTGGTGTGCCCCTTCCCCTACTGTCACCCTGACTTTGCTCCCCCATCCTTCCCTTCTGGTTTTGGAGATAACCTTGGGAGGGGCTTGCCCACCCTAGGCTCCCGTTGCTGCTTGCTTTATCTCTGAACTGACTAAGCTGGGCTGAGGCACAGCAAGTGCACAACCCCTGACTGGAAGACGGGGACATGAGGGGAACCCCAGGGCAATCCAAGCACCATACTTTGGAGGGCTAGGCAGCAGGATCTCAGTGTGACTAGAGATAACCATTCGTAGGACTGGGAAAGCTGGAGCTGGCAACAGGAGGCAGTTCTCCATGCCCCAGTGAGAAGGGGCTGTGGGGAGCTCTTTGCTCTGTGATTCATTGTAGACCTGTCTCTAACCTCAAGTGGAAGAGTGTGATCCAAAGCGCTTCCCTGCCTCCTACAACCCAAGGACTGGATATAAATAAACAGATCCTGTCCTTGCCTGGCAGGCAGTGTCCTCAGCCAGCCCCTGGTGTGGTGACAGAATAATGTCAGAGGCTCTGAAGCTCCTGGGCCCGCTCGTGCCCATGGGGCTTCTGGGCTGAAAGTGTGAGGGAACAGGGCTTTCTTCCCTTCTTCTCCCAGTGAGAAAAAGGCTTTGCTTTGGGATGTGTGTATTTGGGAATGGGACTTGCTGCCCAGCTGGGGTATACTGGGTGTTGTTTTGCTGTGCTCAGGGTGCCCCAAGTGTGCTGCCCTTGCTGGGGAGGGGCTGGTGGCCACAGTCTCTGCCCAGTGGTGTGTTGGCCATGGCTGACTCCATTCCCATCCCCTGGGAAAGCATTGGATATGTTGATGAGCTGCTCCTTGTCCTTTCTGGGATGCTGAAAGCTCATGGGGAGGAGAGCTGGGCCCTTTCCTGGTGATGCCCTGCTTGCTGTCCCTGATGACCGCTGTGGCTTCCCCTCTCCCAGGTGATGTCCATCCTCCTGCATGGAGATGCTGCATTTGCAGGGCAGGGCATCGTGTACGAGACATTTCACCTGAGCGACCTTCCCTCCTACACCACCCACGGCACTGTCCATGTTGTGGTCAACAACCAGGTGAGCAGCAAATACCCTGTGCTTGTGGGTCCCTGGCAGAGCTGTCTCTGCAGGCTCTGGGGCAGGGAGTAGCTGGAACCAGCAGCAGCTGTTTCCCTGCCAGTGTTCCTGGCAGGACCCCTAACCTGGGGTCAGCAAGGGGTACCTTCTCAGCCAGCTGCTCAACAGCAGCAGCTTTTGAGCCCAGTCTGGTGCAGAGGTGATAGAACCTGATGTTCAGTGTGCGAGGTCTGACAGGGATGATCCTGTCTGCCACCACAGAAACCAGAGTTTCACTGGGACCAGTCTGTCCCCACAGCTGCAGCAGGTACCAGAATGTGCCCCTGTGTCTAGACAGAGGAGACAAGCAGGTTGTGTATCCACAGCCCAGCTGCAGCAGCTGAGCTGCCCTTGGAGCCGTGTGGACAGTTTCCTGGGACAGCAAAGTGCAGCTGCCTCACGCTGAGCCAGCTGTGACATCGGTGTCCAAAGAAGGAGCTGCATAGCAAAGCTGTGTCCCAAATCCAGTTGGTAACACTGTGCTCATCCTGTTTCCCCTCACTTGCTACAGATCGGCTTCACAACAGACCCACGGATGGCCCGCTCCTCCCCATACCCCACTGATGTAGCCCGTGTGGTCAATGCACCCATCTTCCACGTCAATGCAGACGACCCCGAGGCCGTTGTCTACGTGTGCAATGTGGCAGCAGAATGGCGCAGCACCTTCCACAAGGACGTGGTGGTGGATTTGGTAAGGAGTGTGGCACAAGTCTCTGAAGCTGGGATTCTGTCAGGGCTATGCTTGGGTCCTTCCTAGGCTGTTTGGGACCCTCCCTCACGTGACCTAGGCAGCTCCAAAGTGCTTTTGGAGTGGTAGGTCACAGGCAGCTGCATTCAAAGGCTCTTTCCTTTTCTGGCAGGTTTGTTACAGGCGCAACGGGCACAATGAGATGGATGAACCCATGTTCACACAACCCCTGATGTACAAACAGATCCGGAAACAGAAGCCAGTGTTGCAGAAATACGCAGAGCTGCTGATTTCCCAGGGGGTGGTAAATCAGCCAGAGTATGAGGTACCATCTGTGGAGCCTAAAAGGAAAACTGCTGGTGGTATTTTCAGGGAAAACTACTTATGTAGTTCAGACCTGGGTGTGAACCATGTGAAGCCTACATGGGCCTACAGAAATCATGTGCTTTTGTGCTTGTAACCTAAAGGTGGCAGAGCTGTGCTGGGGTTGGGTGCACACTGCAGACCTGGCAGCAATGGAGTTCGGAGCCAAGGCTCATCCTTGAACTGTGCCAGCTCTGAAAAGTGCAGGAACATCTAGTTCAAGAATCATTTTGTGATCAGTGTGGAACAGGCCATGCAGCTCTGGGCCACTGCAGCACAGGCAGGTCACAGTGCTCAGGACTGCTGTGGCCACAGGTGTCTGGGGCAGATCCTGTCCCAGTTCTGCTGCTTGGGCAGCTTGTGGTGCAGAGGTTCCACCAGCCCTGCTTGCCCTGGCACCACCTTCCAGCATCAGTAGGGTTGAACACAAGATGTCAGCTCTGAGCGTAGCAGAGCGATCCTTGGGGTACACGAGTCCCAGCTGTGGCTGTGCTCTCTGAGGCTGAACTGCACAGCTTTGGGACTTCCTGCTGTGAGGATCACCTCTGCCCTCCAGCACCCTGGCAAGCTTACACCAAGGTCCTTAGGCTCAACACCCTTGTTTGAAAATCCCCTGTTAATGTTTTCCTGCCTCCTGGTTCTGCCTTTCAGGAGGAAATTGCCAAGTATGATAAGATTTGTGAGGAGGCCCATGCCAGATCCAAGGATGAGAAGATCTTGCACATCAAGCACTGGCTGGACTCACCTTGGCCAGGTAAGGCACTAGCAGCGATTTGGAGACCATAGCAAAGCACCCGGCCTCTCCAGAGCCATGGCAGAGATTTTCTAGTAAACCATCCTACCGGGGAAGTTAGTGGTACTCTTCCTGTTGCTGGTGTCCTCACCTTTGCTTGAGGATGTCCATGACCTGAGGTCTTCCCATGGATCTGGCACATCTCCTGCAGCATGGTGCTTCTCCTTCTCTGACAGGTTTCTTCACTTTGGATGGGCAGCCCCGGAGTATGACCTGCCCTTCCACTGGCCTCAATGAAGAGGACCTGACACACATTGGTCAAGTGGCCAGCTCGGTGCCAGTGGAGGATTTCACTATCCATGGAGGTAGGAGCTTGTGACAGCTGTGCCAGACTGGGCATTTCTTCCAAAGAGATGTGAGATAGGGCTGGTATGTGGCCTGGAAGGAAGGGATGTGTTGGATTGCTTCATTATATGTGGGCAGCAGGTCAAGGGTGGGGATTCTCCTCGTGTGCTGCATTCTTGAGACCCTGCCTGGAGCGCATGTCCACCTCTGGGGGCCCCAGAACAAGCAAAACCTGGGCCTGTTAGAGCAGGTCAAAAGGAGGCCTTGAAAATAATAGCAGTGCTGGAGCCTCTGTGCAGGAACTCAGAGCGAGCTGAGTGTGTGTAGCTTGGAGGAAAGAAGGATCCAGGGAGACCTTAGAGACCTTTCCAGTGTCTAAGGGAGCTTCCAGAAGGATGGAGAGGCACTTTGCACCAGGGCACAGAGTGACAAGAGGGAATGGTTTCCCACTGCCAGAGGGCAGTGTTAGATAGGATATTGGGAAGGAATTCTTCCCTGTGAGGGTGGTAAGGCCCTGGCACAGGGTGCCCAGAGAAGTTGTGGCTGCCCTGGAAGTGTTCAAGGCCAGATTGGACAGGGCTTGGAACAACTTGGTCTACTGGAAGGTGTCACTTCTAGTGCAAGAAACCCCTGTGGCAGGGGTTGGGCTGGATGATCTTTAAGGTTCCTTCTCACCCAGACTCTGTGAGAACTTGTTCACGAGGGAGCTGTGGGTAAGGGAAGTGAACCAAGGAATAGCTTTTCTTTGGAGCTGACCCTTCTATACAGTCCTGATTCCTCATGGGTGGTTCATCCCTCCAGAAGGGGTGAATCCATTCCTCTGCCCACGGCACTTGCAGTCTGTCAGTCTGTGGGCTGGTTGTGGAACAAACCTGGTGTTGCTGGAGCTTTGTCCCATGCTGGCTGTGAACTGGCTCCTGTCTTGGCAGGTTTGAGCCGCATTCTGAAAACTCGTGGGGAGATGGTGAAGAACCGGACAGTGGACTGGGCCCTGGCAGAGTACATGGCCTTTGGCTCCCTGCTCAAAGAGGGCATCCACATCCGCCTGAGTGGCCAGGACGTTGAGAGGGGGACATTTAGGTAAAGCCCTGCTTTTGGAAGCTTTAAAGGCAATTCCAGCCCTTCTGGAAGCAATCTTCCAGGCTGATGATGAAGTTACTCTTCTCCCTTTTCCAGCCATCGCCACCATGTCTTGCATGATCAGAATGTGGACAAGAGGATCTGTATCCCCATGAACCACCTCTGGCCCAACCAGGCTCCGTACACTGTCTGCAACAGCTCCCTGTCAGAGTACGGTGTCTTGGGTGAGTGAGTAGGTCTGTGCTTACTGCCCAGGGTGAGGCCACTCTGGAAGGGTAACCCAACCCTCTAACTGCTTTTCCATTCTTCAGGATTCGAGCTGGGCTTTGCCATGGCCAGTCCCAATGCCCTGGTGCTTTGGGAAGCCCAGTTTGGGGATTTCCACAACACTGCTCAATGCATCATCGACCAGTTCATCTGTCCCGGGCAGGCCAAGTGGGTCAGGCAGAACGGCATTGTCCTGCTGCTTCCCCATGGCATGGAGGGCATGGTAAGGACTCCCCTGGCTCACCCCGGAGGCAGAACCCTGGACAGGAGCAGCATGGATGGAGCACTGCTCATGACATGGCAGTGCCTGACGTCAGGTTCTCGTGCTTGCCTTGGCCTGCAGTGACCATCCCCCTTCTTGGTCCCCGTAGGGTCCCGAGCACTCCTCTGCTCGCCCGGAGCGATTCCTGCAGATGTGCAATGATGATCCCGATGTCTTCCCTGTGAGTGGTGGCCCCCATGGTGTGGTGCTCAGCCTGGCCCTCCTGTGCCCTGGATTGGGCTGGGTGGAGGGCAGCAACACCCATGTAGGCTTAGCACAGTGGGACCCAATGGCAGGAGGCGTGGCATGCCTTGGTCTCGTGCTGCCCAGAGGGTTTGGGGAAAGGGCCTGGACCTCCTACCCAGGCTGGACCTCCATGGAACCTGGGGCTGTGGCATAGTCTGAGGCAGAGGTGGCCCTGAAAGTGGCATGAGAGGGGGTTGCTGGCCACCCCCATGGCCAGACCAAGGTGGAGGGCACAGCCCTGGAGCTTCTCACAGGTCTCTGTGGGTCTCTGTGTGCTCCCCTCTGTGTGAGGGAAGGGAAGGAAGGAAAGGGAGGGAGGGAGGGCTGGGAACCACTCCTCTCCCTGCTGCTGGAGCTGCAAGGCCAAGAGGTACCTTGTGTTTCCTGAAATCCCCTCACCTGTGCTGGCCGAGGCAGAAGCTGGATGACTTCGATGTGCGTCAGCTCTATGAATGTAACTGGATCGTCGTGAACTGCTCCACTCCAGCCAACTTCTTCCACGTCCTCCGGCGCCAGATCCTCCTGCCCTTCCGCAAACCAGTAAGTGCCAGCAGCTCCGTGCCCAGCTTGGTGCCCAGGCAGGATGCTGTGTCCCTGCTGGACTGGGTTAGGGCTGGGGTCAGCTTCTTCCTGCACCACAGACATGGGCAGTTGGCCTCTGCCTGGCCAAGGACCTCATGGAACTCAGGACGGGCTTGGCATTTGATGTGCAGCTGCTGGCTCGTGTGGGCTGCAGGGATTGTGATCCCGTTCCCAAACTCCATGGGGAGGTCAGGGCTGTTGGAGCCAACAGACACTGCTACATAACCTAATTCAGCCACTTCTAGTCAGCTCCAGCCATGGGGCAGGAAAGTCCCTGGTAGCCCCTCCACCTCTTCTCCAGGGGACAGACATCCTGACTGGGATGGTTGGTGCTGTCAGGAATGGGTGTCCAATCTGGCAGAGCACTGCAGCTGAGTGAGAAGCAAATCTGCCTGGCCAGCTGTGCCCTTGCTTAGGCAGGATGGGCAGGGGAGGGCAGGCAGGTGTCTGCTCCAGCACTGGCTTGCAGGGAGGTGTTTCTGGCAGGGCTGACCACCTTGCTCTGCCTCTTATCCCCCACTCCAGCTGATAATCTTCACTCCAAAGTCACTGCTGCGCCACCCCGAAGCCCGCTCCAGCTTCGATGACATGCTGCCAGGTACCAGTAGCACCGAGGTGCCTGTGTTCCCCCCCGCGCCACTCCGCAGGGTGAAGGGCAGGAACCTGTAGCCTTGGGTAAAGTCTGCCTGGCGGCAGCCTCCCCATGCTGGAGAGCAGCTAAGTGAGGCCAGGGCCTTCTCCTTGGCACAAGGGAGCCCCCCCTCATTAGGGCTGAGCCTGGCACCCTCAGGAGACTTGGCTCAGTGGTGGTTCCTCCATCAGCTGCCACTTGCCGCTGGGATTTGGCCACCCCAAGTGGCATGGGAGTTAGTAGTGGGAGTTATGCCTGTACCTGGGTCAGCTGACTCTCCCTGAGGGTCCTGACTCTGCCTCTCAGGGTCCCGGAAGGGGCTGGCATGGGATACGGGTGCAATGGCTGCTGGCAGTGCTGTGAACTGCTGTGGCTCAGGGTGCCGTTGTCTTCCTTGGCAGGCACCCACTTCCTCCGTGTCATCCCTGACAGTGGCCCTGCGGCCCAGAACCCCGAGCAGGTGAAGCGGGTCCTGTTCTGCACTGGCAAAGTGTACTATGACCTGACTCGTGAGCGCAAGGCCCGGCAGATGGAGGCTGATGTGGCCATCACAAGGGTGGAGCAGGTGAGCGGGGTCCTGCCACCGCCATGCCTGCAGGCTGGGGGTTCTGCAGCCCCCAAGACGCTGTCCCGTGTCCCCTGTGTGACACCACTCTGTGTCCCCCGCAGCTCTCCCCGTTCCCCTTTGACCTTCTCCATCGGGAAGCCCAGAAATACCCAGCTGCTGAGCTGGTGTGGTGCCAGGAGGAGCACAAGAACCAGGGCTATTATGACTATGTCAAACCCCGGCTCCGCACCACCATCAACCGTGCAAAGCCTGTCTGGTAAGGATGCAGGGGCTGGCTGTGGGGCTGGGAGGGAATTGCTTGGTACAGACCCTTCTCACGGCCCACCTTCTCCCTGGCAGGTATGCAGGGCGGGAGCCAGCAGCTGCCCCTGCCACTGGCAATAAGAAAACCCACCTGACAGAGCTGCAGCGGCTCCTTGACACAGCCTTCAACCTCGATGCCTTCAAGGACCTGGCCTGAGCGCCAGCACGGCACAGCATGCTCCTCCGTCTGTCTGTCAGTCTGTCTGTCCTTGGCTTGCCTGCCCCCCTCAACTACAGATCTTGTCAACCCCACACTGGTGCCTGGAGTCCGTGTCTGCCTCATGCCAGGGTAGCACTGGTGCAGCTGCCCTTGGGACTGTGATGGTCTGGGGGCTGCCTGGTGCCATAGTGGGTAAGACCCATGGCCCCCCAGACCCCTGGAATAACTGATCCCTGGGGCTCTTCTCTGGGTGTGTCCCATACCTCCCCCCAAGAGGGACTGGTCCCCAGAGTTCTATGGGGGTGTCCAGTGCAATGAGTCAGGTTCTTTGCAGTTCCTCTCAGACTTGGACTTGCCCCCTGTGCAGCTGCTGCCTCTTGGAGGAGAGAGATAGTGTCCTGAGGGCCTAGGCAGGTGTGAGTGGTGTGCCCCTCTCTCAGTTTTGCCTGTCCTTGGGGAGCACGTTTTTCCCCTCTGCGTTTGCACCATCCCCCAGCTCTGAGCCCTCACAGGGTCAGGGCTGGTGCTGGGTGGCATATCCTCTCATTGGAGGTCCTGAGTAGGGGTCGAGGGAGGTGATCTCCCGAATGGGGCTCATTGTTGGCATCTCCAGAGCGCACCTAGTCCTCCCATGGGAGGTCCTTATGGGGTGGGGGCGACGTGAACAACTCCGGATGGGATTCGCTGTCTGTGTCCCCAGAACCCACCGCGGCTTTTCGATGCGACGAAGGTCTTTCAGCTGCAGGAGGCAGGTCAGGGGTATGCGTGCCACACCCCCTCGCATACCCGTGCCTGTGCTGTCATTCACTGGGTCGCACACGGTCACCGCGGACTGTCCGTGCAGCGCGCGCGGGTCCGCGTCCCTGCGCGCAACCCGTTGACACGCGCGCACACGTGCAAGGTGCCACATGCCCGCGCCTCTCGCGGTCCCGCCGCTGCGGTGGCGGCGCCCGTCGTGCTGCCATACGCGTGTTGCGTTGCCCCCGGCGCCCCGCACACCGGGGCGCGCCTTCCTCTGCTCCCCTCAGCCGCGCTGCCCCCGCCCGCAGCCCG
>JBBMKD010000074.1:0-11240 GCA_037834095.1 Argya squamiceps | reverse complement strand
GGGGCGCCCCAGAGCGGACCTGCCCCGGGAGCGCCGCAAACCGCCCTCTCCCCGCTCCTCAGACACCCCGAACCCCCGAGCCTGCCCTTTCCCCCTGCTTAGGGACCTTCCCGAACTTCAGACCTCTCCTCAAATCCCCCAAACCTTTCCTGGGGCCCTAACTCCCCGGTGCTCCCCCCAAAATCCCAAGCCGTGATTCCCCACTTGGCTTGGGAACCCCGCTGGTTTTGGGGTCCCCCCAGCCCTTCCTCTTCCCTGCAGACGTGCTGGTGCCGAGCTCGGTGGGGACCATCCGTGAGGCGCTGGTCCGGCACTGGGGGGACTGGCTGGGGCGCCCCAGCAGTTATCTGGGTATGGGGGCAGGGGAGGCCGGGTGGGCTATGGGGGGGGACGGGGTTGGAGAGGTTCCTGTGGGGTTTGGGGAGCCGCTATGGGGTGTGTGTAGGGAAGCCCTTTGGGGAGTTTGAAAGGAGTCACTGGGGGGTTTGTGGGGTTCTCTGTGGGTCTGGGGGGGGGTCTCTAAGCGTTTGGGGGGGGCTGTGGGATGGAGAGTCCCTATGGGGTTTGAGGGGGTCCCTATTAGAATGTTATGGGATTTGGAGGGGATCCCTGTGGGGCTGGGGACATGGGTACTGGTGGTGGTGGCAGTTCTGGAGGGTGGGGTTGCCTGTAGGGGCTGGGGCAATCTCTGGAGGTCTCTGCCCCACCAGACACATCCTTCAACGTGCAGGGTCCCTGGTGGGATTAGGGGGGTCCTATGGAGGAGGTGGCTGTGGGGTTGAGAGGGGCTTTCTGAGGTAGAAGGGCCCTGCAGAACACCCCTGATGTGATGGAGGTAGGTCCCTGTAGGGGCTGGCAGGGTTCCTGAGGGTCCCTGCCTCCCCCTGCCCCACGCCAGGGTCGCTGGTGTCCCGGGGGGGCCGGGACCTGGCGCTGGGGGGGCCCTGTCCTGGCTGGCGGCGGCAGCGGGGAGCCGTGCGGGGGGCTCTGGCCCGGGCTGGGGGGCGTCTGGGGCCCCTCCTGTGGCTGCAGGGCCAGGAGTTGTGTGAGGTGAGACCCTGAACCCCCTTCTCCCCAAACCGATCCCCCGACACCCCCAAAACTTACCCTCCTTGCGTTCCAAAACAGATCCCCACACAATATTTACCAGCAAAACCCTGCCCCGTGCACCCCAGAACTGATACCTTAAAGCCCCCTCCCTTCACCCAAACACCACCCATCCCCCTTAACCGTGCCCCTGCATCTGAGAGCTGCCTGCCACAAACCCTGCCCCTTGCACTCAGCCCCCCCTCTGCATCCTGATCCCCAAATCCTGCACCCACACCCCACTCCCTGTCCCCCAAAACTGACCCACCCACACCCCACTCCCCGTCCCCCAGAACTGACCCACCCACACTCCACTCCCTGTCCCCCAAAACCAACCCACCCAAACCTCACTCTCTGCACCTCAAAAGGGCGTTATCCCTGTGAGTGCCCAAAACTCCCTTAGAGCTCTCCACTTCCCTCCTGTGACCCCCTAAACTACCCTCAGACTCCCCCTTTATTTCCCTGAGGGCTTCCCCTGACCTCCTCTGTTCCCCAGGAGCTGCGTTCCCATGGGGGGGCCCCCCTGGACCCCTTTGAGGTGTTCACCTTCCACACCTGCAGCACCATCGCACGCCTCCTCTTTGGGGACCTGGTAGGGGTTTGGGGGGGCCCAGGATGGAGACGGGGGTCTGGGGGAGGACCCCAGTTTTTCTGGGGGCCCAGGGGTCTGGGAAGGACTCAGGAGTTTGTGGAGGGGACATCCAGCTGTTTGGGGGGACTGAGAAATTTGCAGGTGGGTGGCAGGGGTTTGGGGGCACAAAGGCGTTTGAGGGTGTCTGGAATTGTGCTGGGGGTGTGTCCTGGGGGGTCCAGAGGGAACTGGAGCCCTGGGCAGTACCCGGGTGTGTCCTCCTGCAGGTGTCCCCCCCGGGGGAGCTCCGGGCCTTCTCCCACTGCCTGGGGGAGCTGCTGCAGGTCTGGGGCTGCTGCAGTGTCCGGGTGCTGGACCTGCTGCCCCTGCTGCGGGTGAGCCTGGCAGGGCCTGGGGGGCCACGGGGCTGGGGGCTTCTGCTGCATGAGGGTCTGTGGAGCCCAGGGCTATAGATCCCTACAGATCCCTATAGGGGCTGGGGGGGCTGTAGATCCCTATAGAGGCACTGAGGGAGCTGGGGGGGCTATAGATCCCTATAGGGGCTGTGGGGGGCTAAGGGGGCTATAGATCCCTGTAGGGGCTGTGGGAGGCTAAGGGGGGCTATAGATCCCTATAGGGACAGTGAGGGAGCTGTGGGGTGCTAAGGGGGGTTATAGATCCCTACAGGGGCAGGGAGGGAGCTGTGGGGGGCTATAGATCCCTATAGGGGCAGTGAGGGAGCTGTGGGGGGCTAAGGGGGGCTATAGATCCCTATAGGGGCAATGAGGGGGCTGGGGGGGGGCTGTAGGGCTCCAGGAAGGGCTATGGGTTGGGTCCTAGGGGGGTTGTGTGGCCCATGGGAGGGATATGGGGCTGGTGGGGTTATGTGGAGTTGGGAGGGAGGTTCTAGGATCTGTATGGGACTGGAGAGGGGTATGGGGGGCTGACAGGAATCTTAGGGGGTCCATAGGGGTTTGGGTGGTCTGTATGGCACTGGGAAGGGACTTACAACCCTAGGAGGGGAATTATGGGGTCTCTATGGTGCTGGACAGGGGTTATAGTGTCTGTGTGGGGTTAGGGGGAGTGCTGTAGGGTCTGTGTGGTGTTGGGAAGCTCTGTGGGCCTGGGAGGGGAAGCCGTGGGGGCTCTATAGGGCCAGAGTGGTCTCTATGGGGTGAAGTGTCTCTGTGGAGCTGGGGGTGTCTATAGGACGTTGGGGGGGGTCTCTGTGACCAAGGAGGGCACCTGTGGAGTCTGTATGGCCCAGGGGAGCAGCCACAGAGTTTCTCTGGGCCTCGGCAGACTTGTGTGGATCTCTGGGGCAGGGGGTGTCCCTCTGAGATCAGGGTTCCGCGGGGGTGGGGGGTCCCTATGAGGTCCCTGTGCCCAGGCCCTGCCCAACCCGGGGCTGCAGAAGCTGCTGCGGCTGGTCCGGCACCGCGACGCCTTCGTGGAGGCCCAGATCCGGCGGCACCAGGTGGGGGCAGCCGGGAGTCAGGAGCGTCCTGGGGGGAACGGGGGCTCAGGGCAGACCCAGGGGTTTGGAGAATACCGGTGGGTCTGGAAGGAGCCACGTTCTGGGCAGAAACCAGGAGTTTGGGGAGGTACCCAGGGGCTTGGGGGGACCCACATATTTTGGGGGGAACAGAGGTTTGGGGGGATCTGGCGGTTTCAGGCACCAGAAGGAACGAGGCAGACGCAGCAGGTCAAAGGAAAGCTTCTCTTCCTTCATTCTATTTTAATTATCTGACTCCATTACTTACATACATTTGTACAGAGGTCAAGAGATTGGCTGCACAGGTTGCCACCTCTTCGACCTGGATGGTGAACATCACCGTCCATCACATTTCTCCTCCCAGAGGACAAAAATGTAAACAATAGATAAATGCTAAAAATATACATTGTTTATGTGAAGCTGCGTGAGAATCTGCACTGCAAGATCTCAAACACTTGCAGGCAAGAAAACTGAGGGCAACAGGGGGAGCCGAGGGGGTGGGAGGACCCAGGGACATGGGGCTGGGGAGATGTAAGGGCTGGGGGAGGAACCAGGGGTTTTGGAAGGGACTCCCCCGTTTGGGGGCAGCCGGGGATCAGGAGAACCCACTGACACGTGTCATCCCTTTGCCAGGCGTGCCCCTCCCCTCCCCCAGACACGGTTTTGGGGGCACTGCTGGGGCAGAGTCCTGGGGCCCGGGGGGGGCCCCTGAGCCCTCCCCGGCTGCACATGGCGCTGGTGGACCTGTTCATCGGGGGCACCGAGACCACGGCGGCCGCTCTGGGCTGGGCTGTGGCCTTCCTGCTGCACCGCCCCGAGGTGAAACCCCTGTGCCCCCATGTCCCTGCAGCTCTGGAGGGTCCCGAGGGTCCCATAGCCCCACCCCCATCCTCTGTGTGTTCTGTGTGTCCTTCGTGTTCCCTTCTCCGTGGGCGTGCTGCTGCTCCTCCCCCAGATGACACGTGTGGCACCGTGTGTCCCCCGTATGGTCTCAAGGCTGTCCCCACCTGTGTCCTATGTGTCCCCCATGTCCTCCCCGTGGCTGACACCGTGCCCTTGCCCCGCCCTGAGGTGCCACATGCGTGTCAGAGGTGTGTCCAAGTCCCCATGCGTGTTCCTGGAAGGGACTCGTGTCCCCACATATGTTCCCCAGGAGGGTCCCACATCTCCCACCCGTGTCCCCTGCATCCCCTGTGGCCACTGGTGTTCCCCCACCCTGTCCTGAGGTGCCACATGGATGTCACAGACGTGTCAGAGCTGTGTCTGTGTCCCCACGTGGCTCCTTGGTTTGGGGTTTCCATGGAGAGCTGGCTCGGGGTCTGCTGATGGAGGGTCCCAAGGGACAGGTCTGGGGGCTCAGGGGTGGCCCAAGGAGGAGGGAGGAGCATGTTTGGGGTGGGGGGGGAGGTGGGGGGGTTGGGTCCCAACTTTGGTGGTTTGGAGGGATCTGGGGGTTCAAGGGAGTCCCCAAGGAAGAGTTTTAGGGATGGTTTGGGGTCCCAGGGGCAGGTTTGAGTTCGGGAGGGTCTGTGTGCCCCCTGGAGTGCCCCCTGTGCCCTGACCCCTCCCGACAGACACGGCACACCCGTGCTCCCCCTGTGCAGCTGCAGGCTCGGCTGCGGGCAGAGCTGGAGGGGACACAGGGACCCCCCGGGCCAGGGGACACGGGGCGCCTGCCCCTCCTCCAGGCCACCATCAGTGAGACCCTGCGGCTGCGGCCCCCCGCGCCCCTGGCCCTGCCCCACTGCGCCCTGCGCCACACCAGGTACCAGCACACACCAGGCTGGGGGGCTGCTGCGGGAGGGGGAACTGGGGGGAGCCACCACAGATCATAAGGGACCACTCAGTACCATCAGCAGGGCCCAGGAGAACCCGGCAGAGCCCATCAGACCCCAGGGAGTCCCACCAAGACCCACCAGGTCCCAGTAAGGCCCCAGTGTACCCGCAGGTGCCAGTGAATCCCAGGAGGGCCCAGCGGAAGTAGGCCCCAGCAGGTCATGGAGTGACCCTAACAGACCCAGTAGATCCTAGGAGACCTCACAACAGCCCCAGCAGAGCCCAGGAGATCCCAGCAGGAGTTGCCAGTATATCCCAGTAAGTCCCAGTAGCCCCCAGAAAAGCTCACAATAGCTGCAGCAGTTCCCAGTGAGCCCTAGCAGACCTCAGCAGACACCCAGGAGATACCAGAGAGCTCCAGAATGGCCCAGCAGGACTCCAGCAGATCCCGAGAGACACCAGTTGGCACCCAGTAGCTCACAGCAGATCCAAGTAGGGTGCTAGCAGATCTCACCCAGTATTCCAGTAGACCCCCAATAAATTCCAGTAGGTCCCAGTATGGCTCCAGTAGATTGCAGTATGGCATCAGTAAACTCCAATAGGTACCCAATAGATTCCAGAGAGTCCCAGTATGGCCCCAGTAGACTCCAACAGACACCCAATAACTGCCAGTAGCACCACCAGATCCCAGTATGGACCCTGTAAACCCAGACAGACACCCAGCTATACCCAGTAGCCCCCAGAGAGCCCCTGGATGGCCTCAGTAGGTCCCAGTATGGCCCATGTAGCTTTCAGTAGCCCTCAGCAGACCCCAGTCCATCTCAGTGCCCCCGTCCCCTTCCAGTCTTGGGGGGCTCCCCGTGGCGGCTGGCACTGTCCTGGTCCCCAACCTGCTGGCAGCCCAACAGGACCCTGACGTCTGGCAGCATCCCGAGGTCTTCCTGCCTGGTATGTGGGTACGCCCGCCCTCAGAGGGTCCCCCTAACTCCCAACTCCTGGGTCTCCTGAGAACACCTTGGTGTTACGAGTGCCCCTCCGATGCCTGGATCACCCCAAACCTGTAGTTCTCCCCTCCCATCCCCATTTGTCCTCCCATATATCTGGGTACCCCCAAAACCTGTGGGTC
This sequence comes from Argya squamiceps, assembly GCA_037834095.1. Taxonomy (NCBI): domain Eukaryota; kingdom Metazoa; phylum Chordata; class Aves; order Passeriformes; family Leiothrichidae; genus Argya; species Argya squamiceps. Next base: position 5,186 of record JBBMKD010000074.1, on the reverse strand, counting down.
CCTCTGTTCCTCCCCTCTATTCCCCCCCTCCCCAAACCCTTCAGACCTCCCTCGGGTGTCTGGACCCTCCCCAAACATGTGAGTCCCCTCTGATACCCTGGGGTCACCCCCGAGCCTCAGGGTCCCTCCAAGCCCCTGGGTGACCCCAAAACCCCCATGTCTCCCTTCTGAACCCCGGGGTCCAACCTGGGGAATCCCCAGGTTCTCTCAGAACTTGTGGCTCCACCCCAAGACCTTGGGTCCCCCCACGGCCTCAGCTCCCCCCGTGGGTCCCCCCGTCCCGGTGGGTCCCCCCAAACCTGACCCGTCGCCCCCCAGAGCGGTTCCTGGCCCCGGGCGCCCCCTGGCGGTCGCTGGTGCCCTTCGGCTGCGGGGCGCGGTCGTGCCCGGGGGAGGGGCTGGCGCGGGCCGAGCTCTTCGTGTTCCTGGGGCTGATCCTGCGGGAATTCCGTCTGGAGCCCGGCCCGGGGGGGCTGCCGGGGCTGAGGGGGTCGGCGGGCACGGTGCTACGCTGCCCCCCCTTTCGGCTGCGTATGGTGCCCTGCCAGCCTCCGGGCTCACCCTGACCCTGGCCTGACTCCACTTGACAACTTTATTACTTTTCCTGAACGCTCTGTGACTCACCTAACCTTTCTGACCCTTCCTGAATACACCTGATTTCACCTGACCCTGTGTGACACTGTCTGAACTGGCTGACCTCGATCCCCTGACTGACTCCACCTGACTTCAGCCTCACCCCTGCCCACCCTATGCCTCACCTCGACACTGCTTACGACCCCAGCTGTGACAGAACCTAACCCCATCTGACCCTGCCTGAACCCTGCGCGACTCCGTCCCAACTCCCCTGACCCTTACTAACCACAGCCGACTCCACCTTATCCTACCTCGGCCCTGCCCGACTCCTCGGTGCCCCTGTTCAACACCTCAGACGCCTGGGTCTCCTCCCGATGCCACGGTCAATGCACTGGGCATTTACCTCCTCCCAATAAAATTTATACTTTTGACCCCATCCCGCAAGTTCCCTCAAGGCTCTTCCTGGGAACCCCCCAAAACCTCCGGAACCCCCGAAGCCCAGCTCTGTCCCCACCCCGAGTAGCCACACTCGGCACCCTCGGGACAGCATTAGGGGATACCGGTCCGGCTGCTCTCCACTTTCCCCCTCCCCGGAGAGGCCGGGGGGTCCCGGGTGGGGTCCCGGGTAGGGTCGCAGCCCGGCGGGACTCGGCGGGTGTCCCTCGATCCGTGCGGGGCGGCGGGTTCTGCCGCTCCGCCTGGCAACACGTGACTTGCAGTGCGGAGCGCTCTGATTGGTGAGGTGCTGGTGTGCGAGATCTGTGATTGGCTTAGCGCTGTCGGGGGCGGGACGGCAGCACAGCGCCGTCCCGAGGAACAGCCCGGGAGAAGGGGCTCGAGGAGCGGGAGCTGGGGAGGGCTGGAGGGTCCCGGGCCCGCTCCGAGCAACAGCATCGGGGCAGCGGGAGGCGACGAGCTCTCCCCGACGCCAGAAGGTGAGGGAGGGAGCGGCGAGGAGGGGACGAGAGCCCCCGCGCCCCCTAGTCGTATGTCCAAAGGGGGACGAGGGGAAGGGATAGGTGCTACAAGGGGCCGGCAATACAAGACGAGGCAAGCGTGGGGTGGGTGAGGCGAGGAAAGGGAAGGGTAAGAAACTCCAGGCGAGGGAGGTTTAAACGAGGCAAATCCACAGAGGGGAAGGTGAGACGAGAGAAGGGAGCGTTGGTAAAGGCAAGACAAGGAAAGGGAGGGCAGGGAAGGAAAGGCAAGACAAGGGGTCCAGGCAAGGCCGGGCGAGGCAGTGAAAGGCAAGGAAAAGAAATGAAGGGGTAGGCCGGGTAACGCAGTGCAAGGCAAGGGACGGGCTGACAAACCGAGCTCAGGGGAAGGTAAGGGTCAGGGTTACAGAATAAAGCAACAGCTGCTAATGTACTTGTGTGTCAGCTGGGTGCAGGCACACAGGACACAGGGACAGACAGGCGTGGGGACACGCAGGATACGGGGATACATGGGACACAGAAGACATAAATGAACAGGACAGGGGGACACAAGATATTGAGGCACAGACGATGCAGGACACATGGGGACACAAAGAACTGTTCTTTTGTTCCTTGGGGTTGGTTGCATCTCCCATGACTGACAGAGGGTGACGCTGCCCCCTGGCAGCTTTCATCTGGGAGTAATCCTTGGATGTACTGAATTTTGGATACCAAAACATCAGCCTACGAAAACTAGGTTCCAAAATACCACAATAACCTAGTTTTGAAATAATAGAAAATCAAATTTCAAAATACCAAAGAAAACCGTATTTCAAATTCTCATGTTAGGTTAAAAGTCTGGTATTTAAAATCTAAATTCTAAAATACCAAAATAACCCAGTTTCAAAATACCAGAACAGCAAGTTCAGAAATACCAAGATAACACAGTTTTAAAACACCAGACTATCAAGTTCCGAAATACCAAAATAGTTCCATTTCAAAATACTAGAATATCAAGTTTAAAAATATCAAAATGACCCCATTTCAAAATATCAAACTGAAAAATACCAATTTCCAGTTCTCTTATAGGGGTAGGTATGAATACTAAATGTGAGAAATCAGGCAGCAGCAGTGTTGATGTGAAACTAAGTCACATACATTTCTCATACTGGTCTGAGATATTGTGGCCTGAGAAATTGTGAAGAAGAATTCAAACAGTCCTTGGAGAAAGTAAAACAACCCTTGCAGGTGTTGTTTGTCTCCCTGTTGTTTCCTTGCAAGAAATGATTGAGGGGTATTGTCCAATGATAGTAATGTCTTGGTTTGCTGTCCAATAAAGTTTATTCCATCAGAATTGTCTATAAAAGAAGATTTCAAAAAGTAAAGATCGCTCTTACTTGCCAACAACCCTGACAGTCTGTGTGTCCTTCCTACTGCCATTCCTAATTACAGCAACAGATAGGATTTCCAAACCCAAAAGAATGCAATATTGTCAAAATGGGATCTGTGCTACCAAAACGGATATTTGCTCCTCTGAAAAGCCTTCCCCTGATGACCATCAATATATGTACTTATTCTAATTGTAGAGCCAGATGTAATGAGAATTTTATTTTAAAAGCAAACACTTGTAGTAGTTTCCTGCTTAGATTGTGTCTATGAGAAACGGCATTTAGGCAGCAAAGCTGTGGGTGGGATCAAAGGATGGAGTAAATCTGCTCCCTGGATGGACAGGAAAACACTGAGTAGCAGGCAAACAGAGTATTTATAAACTATACCAATATTTGACTGAAATTCAGGGTGGGCCAGCAATGGGGGTGCCCATGTTTGGTCTGGGCCTGTCAGGATCAGCCACAAACAACAAAACCCCTGACCCCTCAAGGGATGTGTCAAACACTTCAACAGAAACACAGTGAATTAGTGAAACAGAAACAGTGAATTAGTGATTGTGGAGAAAAAGTTACTGCTAATCACTTATCATCTGAGGGGATTTTCCTCACTAATTACAAACCTAGGACAGAGGGAATTTTGGAGGCAGAATCCCAATTTTGGCCACCCAGACAAGAAGGATGGTTTCTCTCCTTGGAAAGACAAGCACGGCACCCCGCTGTTTCCAGGGCAGACAAAGGGCTGTTCAGGGCAGGGAAAGCCCTTTATCCACCTCAGGGTGCAACAGCTCCAGGTGTCAGCAGCTGCTCTCAGAGAGTTACCAGGCCACAGCTGCACAGGGAACTGCTGTCCAGAGGAGTGAATGGGGCCATCCTGAGTGTTCCCCCAGGAATAATGGTTGGAGGACCCAGCAGGGGCTGGGGAGCAACTGATGCACCTGGGCATGGAGCATTGCTTCAAGAAACTGCCGAGGGAAAAGCCCTTGTGACAAGGGGCAGCACCTGAACATCACGGTGATCAGGCCTTTGCCCGCATCAACTTTTGTTGCTTGGTTCATGGGAGCTCACTTTCTTTTTGACTCTGAAATTGGCAATATATTTGTTCTGCTGTCTCGAGTTCAGTTTCTTCTTGAGTTTCTAATTTCATGATATGTGAGGGCTTGTTAGTATTTTGGAGACTGGCTTGGACTGCTGCTGTTACAGTACGAATAAGACAAGGGATGACACAAGGGAGGAGGAGGATACTGGCCAGTGCAGTGCCTATTATAAAGACTACTTTCTTCCACCACGCTCCTTTTAAGGACCAAAAGCTATCCCACCAATCTATGGACGCAATAGGTTTCCATTCCTGATTACCTACATATGCTATTTTCCTGATTTCTTTTGAAATGTTTCGAATTACTTCACTTTTGTCATCGATTTCCAAGCAGCATTCTGAGGTGTTGAATTTTCCACAGATACCTCCTACATTTGCTAATAGATAATCCACAGCCAATCTAATTTGGCACACCACTGCTTTAGTTTGTGTCAATTGGTTGCTTATGTAATCTAATGCCAATGCTGTTTTATTAGAAATTATTTCTAATACTGCTTGGAGTCGAATTATACGATTTAACATGTAAATTGGTGTTCAGTACCCCCAGGACCCATCCTGTGCCCATGTTTGATGGTCCATAAGTTTCTATAATTTTTTCTGGAGTCCAGACTTCTCCTTTCCAGGTCTGCTCACTCCCCAGGTCAATTGTAGTTCTTTTCTTTCTATTGTTTTTTTCTAAGGTGTCATAAAGGGGGATACCTAATTGTTGTCCGAATTTGCGTGGAAGAAGAAAGAAGGCCGGCTTTATGATGCCAATAGTGCAGCTACCTGACCAGTCCCCGGGGAGGTGTGTGTAAGCATGGTTCCCACAAATCCAAAATAAGTGTCTTGGTGCTTTCCAAAAAGAACCTTCTATGTCAAATGGATGTCCCCAATACTTTGAAATATCTTTCATTGCCCAGAAGGGGTTAATGTTATTAAATTTATCTTTGCATTCATGTAGTTGGTAGCTTGTATGGTAAACACACCAAACTCTTTTTTTAATAGGCCAATATATTTCCGGTTTTGTAGTGACCCATTCTTCGACGAATTTTCTCACTGTCAGATATCACTTACAAGGCATTTTCCCCACAAATGTCTGGTACCTTTTGCCTACTTTTCTTATACACTCCTCTCCTATTACAGTTGCCTTTAAATTCCACTGTTCTTTTGGTCTTTCTTTCCCTTTTGGAGGTGCTTCCCTTAGCTGTCTCCATCTAAGAATGTCAAGTGGTG
>JBBMKD010000070.1:8002049-8036243 GCA_037834095.1 Argya squamiceps | reverse complement strand
CGTGGGATTCAAGGGCTGCAAAAGCACACCCAGCTGCCAGGTTTAGTGCTGGGACACAGCCAGGCCTCGGCTCAGGGGCAGCTCTTAGAGCTGGGACTGTGGGAGAACACCCCAAACCCAGGTTAAACATCCAGCATGACACACAGCACTTATCTCTCAAATGTCTGGGGATGCGAATCCACGTCGGGTGCCAAAGAAGGTCACCTCTCCCTTCGGGAAATTCCTGCTATCGCTGGCCTGCTGTCTCTTAGTCAGCTACAAAAAAGAAAACCAAATGTAACCACGTGATCTTAGCAGCACATCGCCCAAAACCCAAAAATTCTGCTACTCACTGTCTCCTAGTCCAGGTCCTCGGGCCCCATGCTTCAGCTGTGCTCAGAGGCCAACACATTTGTCGCTGCATATGCCTGGGTTAAGAGCAGAAAAGGTGATGCTGAAACTTGAGTGCTCCTCCTCTCCCTTACCTCCCTGTCTCCTAACCCCAACTCCTCGGCCGTTATCAAAACCTACCTGGATGATGCCTTCGAATGGACAAGATCAAGGCTTCATCACAGAGTCCTGTAATGCTCCCGGAGGGCTCACGAGCGAGGTGAACTGGGTCCATCGTGTCCCTGTGTCTCCCATCCAGTGCTGTGCTTTCACCAAGTTAACTCCTGATGGTTTCAAGCTGATGGCCCCGAGGCGAGCAGGGGTGCCAAACAAAACCCAGTTATCTGTAACACAGAACCATGCTGAGTCTTGGAGTTTCTGCAGGTGAGAGCAGGACTTGGACTCTCAGTGAGGAACTCGGCTAGGTGGGAGGCACACAGTTTTTCCTGCCTGAATTCCTGCAGCTGTTCATCTCTGCTCCTCTGCAGCCGCAGCAGCTCCCTCCCTACAAGAGAGCTGCCTCAGCTCGGATGAGTGTGAGGATAGCCAGCTCTTCCTTAGGACCTGAGGCATGGCAGGGAGCAGAGCTTGTGTCAAAGCTTGTTTAAACACTTCTAATACAAAAATAAATTAAAGCAGAAGCATTTGAGGAGATAACATAAGAAAGTCTATTGCAAGCATATGTATAAGCTGACTTAATTTAAAGATCCACACTGATGGACATTTTGTGGAACCTCTCTGAAGGCAGTGTCCAAAAAGCTTCGTTAGCCCCTTGTCTTCTGCTGGTTGGGTAGGGTCTGACCCCAGTGCTCAGGGGCTGCATGGAGATTCCTCCCCAGAGTGGGGTCACCCCTTAAGGATTTGCCACAAAGATTTGGTTGTTGGACTGGGTGAGTACCTATTTCTACTTAGTAATTGTTTTTACTGGCTTTAATGCCATGGCTGCAGTGCTCCTTCAGATGTCAAGCCCTGCTCCAGCAGTTACAGCTCCTGTGCTGGGCAGGGAAAACTTCTGGGGAAGGGCTTTCAGTCTCAATAGTTTCCATTTAAATCAATCAAGCCATGTATAAGTACTGGTGGCCAAAAGTTTTACCGCTTCCCTCTGAAGCATCCAGCATTGGCTGGAAGTTTGTGCAAGCTGGTGGCCTCCTCTACCTATTATTATCTCCCAAACAGAATTCAGCTAAGTAGAAGAGGCACAGAGAGTGCCTACAATTTTGTGACATGAAGAAACAGCCTGTTACTGGAGAGTCCCAGACCTTTGTTTCCTTAGCCTCTGCAGGTCTGGCACGTGGAAAGCCCAGAGGCACTGATGTATCCCACTCAAGCAGCCAAATGTTAACAATCTCCAAAGCCTAATTTGCCTTTGATATGGACTTAATTGTTTGCGTCACCTACCGGGCTGGGGGAGGGCTACAAAAGGGGCTGCAACCATTGTCTGAGACAGAAGGGAGTCCAGGAACAGCTCCCTCTCCCAGTGTTTCTCACTCAGCACTAGTGACAGCTTGTGCATCATGCAGCTGGTGGCCAGCCTGGTGTCCGTGCTGCTGCTGGTGTGGAGCGTGAGAGGTGCAGCACTGCCCGGGGAAGAGAGACTGCAGAGCACCAGGGTGAGTACAGCACCCCTTGGGCTAGGAGCAGGATAGAGCCAAGAAAAGGGGGATAAGGGAAAGTAGTTGTACCTGATGCTACTCTTCCACCCCTCTATATTCCAAGGCACTATAGCTTCATGTGCTGCAAAGCCCCAGGCTGTTACTATGGCTTGCTGGCCAGCTGATTAAGGAAAGGTACCAGGACAGATGCCAGAGAGCTGGAAAAAGTGAAGTCTGAGCTAAGTGAAAACTGGGGGAAAGGAGAATACATTATTGAAAGGGTACAGAATGAGAGAATAAAGCAAAGTACTAGGGAGGGAGAGAAAAGATACCTAATTGGTAAAATGATCGACAGAGATGATATTTTAAATAGGACTCACGGGAAGGACAAATGCTTAAAAGATGGGTTCATTTAGGAAAGTAACAGAGGAATCACAAATGAAGTAATTACATCAAAATAAAATTGCTTTTTCTGGAATAGTGTTCATATGAGGAGTTAGACTGACATCGTTCTGCTAGGATAATTATGCTCTGAACCAGCACAGCTCTGTGCACCGACAGATCTTATGGCAATATAATTATTGTACCAACTGGTAAAACCCTAATATTATAATGGCTAGAGTGCTCTAATAACTTTGTTTTGCTGTGCTATTTCCCTAAGAGGCCAAAGGGGTAGGAAATCATAGCATAACCTAATCACAAGCCCTGTTTTGCTTGCCTTGCCCTGCAGTCCTCTCACCTGCCATCCCTGATGCTCCTCTGAGCTCTGGTTAGTCACTGCACGTGGCTGTGTCCGTAAGGTTGCTGTTGTTCCCGAGAAGTGAGGGATCCCAGGGGTAGTTTCACAGGTGCTAACTCCTCCTTTGTGTATATCCACGGGTTTTTTTCTGTTTTAGTGCTGGCTCCAGCTCATCCATCGGTGTGTTAGTACTTCAGGAGCGGGCTCGCACCTCATTAACAACAAAACTGGCCGCAAGACAGAGCCATACACATAGTGTGAGGTGCTGACATTCTGTTAGAGATCAGGGCTCCTGCAACTGCCTGGGATTAACCTTTCTGGGTATAGCTGGAAGTTTTCAGCCCTACATCCATACGATAACAAGTCCAGTTTACCTAAAAAGTAAACTCATTTTTCTTAAAAAAAAAATTCCTGGTGCAAATCCTAGCTGCTGGGGAAAGAAAAAACAAGTTAGAGGGAATCAATTGATAAATAAGTCTTCGGTAAATATTAATTCAAGTGTAATGGTTCTTAGTCTTTTACACACTGTTGCTTACAAAATATTGATATAATTAAAAAGAATCATTATATCTGTTATAGAGCATTCTGCACACTGCAAAACTCATGGATGCTGATGAACCAGTCCCAACAGTCACCACTGGTGTAACAGACAAATATTTTAAGTATGAAAAATGTCAGGATTTTACTAAACAAACCACCGTAAAATACATTGCAATGCAAAAGGAAAATCTGTTAACTCTGAGCCACTGATGGATGTAGTGCAGGGAATGAAGCAGCTGTCCAAAGGTTTACCCCAACCCACTGTGCTGAGATCTCGCTGCTGCCAGTCTTGTTCTCTTTCAGAACAGCTCTAAGCAGAAAGGATATGAGCAGCGGATTAGTGCCAGGGAAGAGCTGCCGGGTTTTGACTGGCAGCCACAGTCGACCGTGCATAAGGAATATCCCCTCACTTGGGCTGTGCTGTGCCTTCCCCCACCCCTGAGTCTGAAGATACTGGTTCTGCTCAGAACAGTTAATTTCCAAACAGCAGTTAAGCTAGGAAAGATGCTTCCAAGAAAGACATGACCTAGGAGACACACGTAGCACAGTCCCAGTCCCCCTCCCAAAGGCTCAAGACACCTTGCAGCACAGGAGTAGGAATCAGGGTGAGCACAAAGTTACTTACTCACTTTTCTTGTGCCAGAGATATAGTGTGGGATTTTTCTGTTCCTCAGTTTCTTTTGTGTGGTAGCAGGGGTAATTGCTAGAGCTAAGAAAGTGATTAAAAATATCCATAAGCCTTCCTTCTGTAAGGTAAATTCAAGACAATTGCTGCTGCCTGTATTTATCTGTTTTTTGAGTTGCTCACGAGGTGGTCCTTAGCAAATGCTGCTGCTGACAAATCCAGCAATAGATACAGCCCCAGAAGTATTGTGTGGGCATTTGTGAGGAGTGACATGGAAACTTGCATCCAAGATTCCCATCTGCATGGGAAATAGATGGTTCAACAGGAACAGATCCTGTCTCAGCTTGGCCAGTACCAGCTGTCTCTGCTAATGACTCAAATACCAGGAATGCTTAGGGAAGAGGTAATCCAGCAGATTTGCTAGATGTAGAATTAAAAGGAACACAGTAACTTCATGGCTTGTACCAGTGGAATTCCCTCGAGCTCCAAACCACAGGCCCTGTTCTCCTGTGTCCTGCTACAGCAAAGGGATGGAGCTCAGAAGCCCTTTTTCCATCCCACCTTCCCCCAAGGTCAGGCTATGGAATCAGAGGTTCTTGCTCTTGAAGTGCAACTGTCTGTCTCCACTGATGCAACATTTTTGTTTCAGACATTTGGGATATCCCTCTCCCCATCAAGCCAGCCCTCTCCTTGTTGCATTTCAGCATTTTACTGTGGTGTACAGCCCCCCATGAGCTTAATTTACTATTGCCCAGAACACTGTGCCTCTTCCCTGACCTTCCCGAGGTGGAGGCCGAGCAGCCAGAGCAGCAGAGGCAGCTTGGCATACACAGAAATTTCATTAGTGCCGGATGGAGGGCCTTCACAGCAATTCAAGCTTATTTGTTAGCAGCTCTTTTCCAGCTCTGACATGGCACACAAAGGTCCAACTGGCTGAGCTGGATACGGATGGGAGACAGCAGTGGCCCCTGCAGCCACAGATCCCTGAGCTCCAGCATGGCTCTGCCATCTCTCGGCTCTGAGATGCGGCAGGGGAATGAGAAGGGAACCCGGGGGCACGTCTGCACGCTCCCAATCTCGACAGCCATGGCGGACAAGACTTCCATACCTCACTTTCCCTGCTCTCTGCCCACAGGAACGGAGTACACCCCGCAAGGACGTCATCCTGAAGATGCTGGCAGGCCTGCTGGATGGTGTGGATGTGGGGCGTGAGGCGGCCTTCTCGGATGTGGAGGAGGAGGGCAAGCTGGAGGAGGAGCGGGCAGTGCTGGGGCGGCTCGCTCAGCTCTCGCAGCGGGACCGCAAGGCACCCTGCAAGAACTTCTTCTGGAAAACCTTCACCTCCTGCTAGTGCTGCCCAGCCTGGCCTTGCCAGCCTGCAAACACCTTCCCTACAACTCACCTTCCTTGTCCACCCAGCTCCTTTTCTGTGCCCTGCACCCCCAGAATAAAGCATGGCGCCTCGGGGCGCGTGTCTGTGCCTCTCTCTGGGGCAGCCACGGTGGGGCGGGGTGGGGATGGGATTGGCACATTTTCTGGGGCAGCTGTGAGTGACTCTGGCCGTTTTGGGAAAGGGCTTTGCAGCTGTGAGGCGAGCCATGCGAAGGGATCGGTGCCGTTTCTAAAGCTGCTGCAGCTGCCTCCTCAGCCTTTGAGGGACCAGATGGGTGTGCAGTGAGGTGCTGGGCAGCTGGGGCTATGCGTCATGGGGAGGGTCCTCAGTGTCAGCCCCTGGTCAGGATAAGGTGCCATGCCACAGTGAGGAGAGGATGACTTGATTCCAGACACGGGGGAGAGCAGCTCCCTGTGCTCCTTTCCACGCCGGCTTAGTGAAGCGCCCAGACAGTGCTGTGCACATGTGGGGTGCAGGGGCAGCATCTGGGGAGAGGGAGACATGCCCAGAGCTTGACCTACTTTTGGTTTGCCAGCAGGTATTTCCAGAGGAGTTCCTAGGGTGCTTTTGGGCTGCATCCAAAACAATGATATAAATGGGCTGTGATCCTGGATTGAACAGCTGTGGTTCGCTCATGGTTTCTTGGTGTCTTCTCAACTTGCTTGAACAAAACCCAAACCAACCCACCTGAGTTTTCTTACCTACGCTATTGGGTGTCATTTGCTGCCTGCAGAGTAGCTGGGCATGTAGTTTTATTTCTTTGGGATTATTGAGGAGATTTTTGAATCTTATGTTTAGAACTGACAGGTAGTACAGAGATATGGGCAATAGACATGTACAAGTTCACAGGTGTTTCCCTCTGAAGAAGGCTGCTGAGTCCTTGGTCTGTCATACTGGCAAAACAAAAAAGGTACGAAATTCAGTTGCTCTATTTGCTTTAATTCTTAGTACTAAGAAGTTGAATTTCAAAGCTGTATTACATTGCTGTGAGTGGCTGCACAAAATAGGAGGCTTTGACTGGGTATCACTGAGCCTGTCCCCAGTCCTGAAGAGAAATGAAGGTAGTTATTTGTAATGGCTTAGTTTTTAGTCTTTACATTTTGCCTTTGGGGGTCCGTGACCAGGAGGTCACTCATCTCAACAGCAGCATTTTGGGTTAATCAGCAAGCCAGCCCGTTTTGCAGCAGCTGAGGTAATGCTTTGTACTGTCCAGCTCTTGGAATAACGAGTGACACCATGGCTCTGAGACCTCGATGCCTGCTGCTTTGCTCTGTCTTAAGGCTGCATTTTTCATTGTGTCATTTGCCACAGAAATTTCTGGCCGTGTGTTTCTGGCTTGCAGGAGGAATTAGAGCCCTGTGGCTTGTTTTATTTTTGACTCCATAATGAAAAGTCAGATCCTTGCTGGCCGTGCTCCACAACTCAGGATATGGGTAATGGGATATGGGGCTTCCTGGCTGTGTTACCTGAAGCACCCAGCTAGGATGCAGGGGACCTGAATTTGTGCTTCACATTGCTGCTGGCATTTGCATTTCATCATTACCTCAGTTTCACTGTCTTTAAAATGGGATGAAAGCTCTTGCCACCCACGTTTCTTAAGAAAAATTATAAAGAGATGAGTGCTGTATAACAGCTAATGATGGCCATTATTATTACTAACACCTCTGTAGCAGGATGGGACCAACCAGGATGCAAACACCTTAGAAATGCTCTCACAGGAACTGCCTTATTATCCACCATTACATCTTGTCTGTGATCATAATGCTCAAGAAATTGTGTAGTGAAAGCAAGAAACTCCTGAGTACACGGGTGTAGGGATTGCCCCAGACAGAGACTGCCTGTTCAGCAAGTTGTGAGCTGGATTATCTAGTGCTTCCCGCAGGAGAGAGGAATCTGGCTGCCCTCAAGGCTGGAAGTAAATTGGGAAGTTGAGCTGCTCTTCCCCACAGATGGCTCCTGCTAACATAGGCTGAGGCACTGGCTGAGCACCAAGGGGAAGTCTGAGCTGCCAGTGCACCTGCTGTGGACAGGGGGCCAGCACCATGGGGCAGCTTCTTTTATCAGCTCTGAAATCAGTGTTTGAGTTAGATCTGATTGTGCCGTTTCCCTGGTAAGTCAATATGCTGAGACTGAAGCAATGCAAGCTCCTGCCTGATGATAGTATTTAGTGAGTGTGGCAGGATAAATCATATGTGAGGGAATGTGGCAGGATAAATCAGATTCAGTGCTTATTTTCTATGTGAATTTTCATAGAATTGTGAGACTTACAATGGCACATGTCAAGTTAGAAGGGAGTGAGAGCCTGCTATGTCTTTTTTAAATGCAGTAGCTGATGCACTTTAGAGTCTTGTCTCTGCTCAGAATATGTCTATATATGGACAAGGGCAAATACCCATAAGTTATTTCTGGATTTTTTAAAAAGTGAAAAAGACACATTGAAAAATAAAAAGCATGCCAGAAGGCAGACTTTTAAAGTCATCTAGCGCACACAGTGCTGACCTAATCCAATATGTGATCCAATAGTGGTATTCACTTAATTTTTTTCTTTTTTTTAAATGGTTTTAACCTCAAACTAGTTTATCACACTGCAGACAAGTGAAGAAATTATCATGGGGATGAATTCGGCTGTGAATCCACAGCATATTGATACCCAGGGTGCATATCCTATCCCCTGACAAATGTGTAGTAGTCCAAGGCAGTTTATGAGTACAGAGTAAATCTCATTTGCTCTGAGATTAAAGTTCGTCCGTATGTGGACAGATATGACAGAGGAACTAGGGAGGTATTAATTTGAAATTTAGTATCCTCCATGGTGGCTTGTTTGTACAAGTTTTTATAGTGAAGATCTTGTTTTAATATGCTGTGTGTGTTTTTGGCTTCAGACAAAGGAGAGAGTTGCAATCTGACAAGACTTAGAAAGATCCTGCAGGTCACTGCTGGTGGAGTTAAATTTAGTGGGAATACAACAGTACTGCCTATCTGGTGATCCTGCAGCTGTTGCTCTGGCATTAATTACACCTACAGAAAATTGAGGTTAAACCTGGTACTGCAGGGAGAATGAAGCATAAGGTTGCACAGGCTGTCTTTTGTCTTATGTTGTTAGTATATTTGTGTCTGCTCAGAAACACTAAATGTGTGTTTGGAAAGCAATGAGTCCAATTACTTAAAAAGAAAATCTGTTTTTAAGGTTGATGGTATATGACCAGTTAGATACAAACTGGGAAAAGGGTAACTGGGTTTGCACTAAAGGGGAATTTTCTCTCAGCTCTTGAGTGAATTCTGCTGTTGTTCTTGATCATTGATTAATGTAATGGCTCACAGAATGTGTTCCTATGGGATGCTTGTTTTTGACAACATTCATCTAAGAAGTGGTTTAGATAACAACAAATTTGACAATATCCCCATGACACAGAAGCACTGCTTTTGTTTATCTTTCCTGGCAGTTTGGGCTGGATTTGCCTTAAGCCTTGGGCTTGGTGGTGGGAGGTGCTGATCCAAGAGGCATTGCTCTGTGTCTTGCTCTAACGGTGGTGCTATGCAAGCCTCTGACCATGGCTCTGCCAACCTGCCTGCCATATGAGGTTTTTTTGAGTGAAAGAATATCATGGGTCAAATAAGATATTTGATCTGTTCAGTAACCTTGTAATCTGAGCTCTGAAAGCCACTCTTACCTGTGAAGTTGGCTTTGAAGATCAAACTTCAGTTACTTCTCTGAGCTCCTACGTTCACAAAACCCTCAGCAGCAGCAGGCTGTAAATGGCTTTTATATTCTGTGAAAACTCAGTGAAAGGACCTGTTACCTGGACCATTCAGAATGTTGCAGTAGCTTCAGGTAAGACACCTACAACACAGGAAATCCTGAGTACAAGTGGCTTGGTGAATTGAGAGGATGTCTGTCACAGTGCATTTTTCCTGTCTTTGCTGAATACTGGTGGAACTTACAGGGATTTGAGAGAATGTGACAAGGTGAATTTTCAGTGACAAGAAGGATTCCAGGGAGCAAGAGGGAGGTGGCAGAAAGCTGTAGTTTTTGTAGACTAGGTCAGAAGGACAGGCAAGGTGCTAGGATGTTGTGCTTTTTGGTGACTGCAGTGTGAAGGTCTGTGTGCTATGAAAGCCTGAAGACAGAGAATCAGAAAGTGCTCTCTACTGCATCAACAAGGATTTAAGAGATGTAGCTTTCCCTCAGGGATTCATAAGGAATTTCAGTTGCAGCTACCACTAAGGTAGTAGGTGATAAAGTACAGGTAGGTAAAAATTCGCTTATCCAGAGACACAGAGCAAACTGGGACCTGTCAGCATAGGGAAGCAGAGGGTTGCTGCAAAATAGCTACTGTGGGCAAAGTTGTTTTTTATTTCATAATAATCTCTTAGCCTTTAGAGGAGGGAATATCTGGGAGTCAGAGGGCCTGTGTCACGTAAGCTAACGGAGAACACCTCGCTGCTGTTACTCTGCTGCTGTGACTGAACCCTTTGCAAGAAGCCTGGGAATACAAGCAGGAGCTGTAGGAGCTGTCAGCCTGTATCTCAGACTGCTGAGGAGCAGCCGTACCCCGCACAAAGGGACAGCAGTACTGCCTGTGCTGAGCCTGTGAGCTTTCTTGTAACAGCTGTGTCTGATCCATATGTTCCTCTCTGCTAATTACAGCACCTTTGGAGCTGATGCAGCTGCAGCTCTTACTTTTAGACTTGTATCTCATTTTGCAGCCAAGGGAGGGATGTGCCAGATGAAAAAGTGCTGGTATTGCAGTCCCTTAAGATAGAAGGTTTGGAGAGAGCTGTTTGAATCTAGATTCAAACCGTCCCGCATGTCTACTTCCCACCTGTGAAAATTATGTAGGGCTCATAGAAAGTCTCAGAGAAAGCATTTGGAAGGTGAAGGGAATATCAACAATTCAAATGCATGTCTTCCACCTCCCCAGAGAGTGTCTTAGTTCTGAGTGGTTGGCTGGGCTGGATGATGGTTGTTGTCTACCAGGACCACAGTGCACAAGGGAATAAGCTGTGACAGAGGAGAGAGCATACTGTTTCCCTAGGCTCGGGGCATTTAGCTGGGAATGAGGAATTTCTGTTCTAGCAGTGCCTTGGCGACTTGGAGGACTCTTGTTTTAAAGCAATTAATGTTTAGTGTAAAGCAAAAAAATAAATTACAAGCAATCTTTACAGTTGAGACCTTGTTGAATTTGCTTGAGGTCAGGCCTACTTCCTATTGTAAGACTGCTAGTTAGGAAAGTTCGCTTTTAAAAATGTTTTACCCAGGCTGTGCTTGGCTGGTGTATTTTAGTCTCTTCTTGAAAGAGGGGAAGAAGCCAATGACTTATGGTTGTGAAAAGCTTCCCAGCCTGGCTTGTATGTTCTAGAAATTGTCCAGGAGATGTTTGGTCACTCACATGATGGCTTTAGAATCCATCACTTTAGACACATGGTACATTTGGTCAGCGTTGGTCCTCAGATCTGCTTGGTTTCTCTGTGACTTCATTTATATGTTTGAATAAAAGGAGATTGTCCAGCTAGCATTGGGTATACTGGTCTGCATTAGTTGGTGGACACAGCATGGGCAGCAGTTTAGTTAATAGAGAAAGGGAGAACATTTCTATGACAATGTTTTATATGGGGCTTTTAACCCTTCCAGTTGGGACAAGGCTCTGTGCAGGGACTCCCCTGCTCAGAGTGAAACTCATAGGTCAGGACATGTCTCCTTAAAAGCATTTTTTTTCTTGAAAGCTCTGCCTTTGTCCTTGGCCATGTGCTGCTAATCTAGTCAGAGTCCAATCAGTCCCATGGCGAGAGGTGGGTTCCTTGCCAGAAGCTTAGGTGCAGGTGTACAGACAGGCAGCTGCAGCTGCTGAAAAAGACATGGATTTGCACTTCAGGAGCCCAGAGCCATGGGGAGGAAACAGCAGTCTCTGTGCTCTAAAATGTTGGCTTGCAAACAGTGCTTGTTGTCTTCTGTGAACTGATGAATTTACCCACTGCTGGGAGCCAGCAGGCTGGAAAGTGCCTTATGATCACTCTTCCAAAAGGATAACTGAACCCTGTACAGTGCTGGAAGGCAGCTTGTCATTCCATGGGACAGAGAGGGCTAGAAGCAGAATGACTGAGAAGAAACAGCACTGGTGACCTTCTGCTCTATTCCAGAATAAAAATGGTATTGTATTTATATTGCAAAACTGTCTAAATAGTGTGTGACCCAGGTGCTGTGCAAGAAGGTACATACTCCCCTGTGGAGTGAGGGAAAGGAATGTCCTACCTCCCTTTAACCATTTGGTCAGAGGCAGGTTTGCAGTTTTTCAGTTGTATGTTATTGCTGTAGCTTGGTACAAGACAGAAAGTAACTGAGTATTACTGCTGCAAGGAGAAGGTGGCAGTGCATGTTTCTATCTCCATATTCTTCTTTTCAGGTAAGTAATTGCTTCCATTTCTATTTTTCTAGCAGTTTTCATGAAGGAGTTTTCACGAGATGATCCACCTTTGCCAAAGTGCCAGCCCATGTATCAAAGATCCTTCAGGAAGCAAGCAGGAGGGTAGGGACCACAACCCAGGAAGTCTCTCTCCTGGGGCACAAGATATGGCCATGTGCAAATTCTGCACCTGGGGAATGTTCACCTAGTTCTGTGTGCATCCACCTCTGACCAGTCACAGCCCCAAGCAATGCACTGGGGGTAACTGATGTCCAAAGAGCAGCCCATCGTCTTCAGCTCCCATATTGGCTGCAGGATCTGCACAGGCACAAAGATAAGTTAGTATGTTTGCTGTTCTGGAAGCCCTGTTCAGAGAGCTGGTCAGTTCTGTTTCCCAGCCTCTGAGTGACAGCCAATAAACCAGAGCTGGCACCGAAAAGAGAAATTGTAAATGAAGGCTGAGAGATTCAAGGAGAATCATTTTCCTCAGTCTCATCCCATTTTCACACAAGCACATACAGACACTTGCCCTGTCCCTCAGGAACATTTAACTAGTCTTCACCTGTCTGGGAAGATGGACTGTCTGGTAAATGAGATGTCATTGCCACTGCTCAGGCAGTGACAATGAAGTGACAATTAAGTGGATTAGTGACATTAGTGGATTAGGAATTTAAGTGACAATGAAGGGGATTATTTCCAAATTATTTGAAAATACTTAGCACAAGTGCAGAAACCATAAATATAAAGGAGCACTTTAGAAAGTTGGAGGCAGCCTCATCAGCCTTGAGAACCTCCCAGTGCAGAGTACAGACACAGAGCTCAAAGGAGCTGCATCTCTTGGAGCGTGTACCACAGAACAAATGGGCCACCAGAGCAGTCATTAAAGGGGAGCTCATCCTGTGTGGCTTCCCAGATCACTGTGGCCAGGCAGGCCACACCTGAGTCTTGTCCAGTCTATGTGGAATGGGGTGTGAGAGGTTCCAGGCTGCCCACCAAGAGCAAGGTAGCTTAGGAGGTATGTGAAATGCTGTTTGCAAAACGCTACAGGGCTGTCACACTGACAACAGACACAGGGCACTTGCCCTAAGACACCCGTGGCTTCCATAGGCTTTGTTTCCTGCAAGTTCTGCGGAAGTGTTTGACTCCTCTCTGCAATTTGGACTCTACTTGTGCCAGTTTGTTCTTGGAATAGAGATATTACTAACAAGAAGAATAAATTGGAGAATGAGGAGTCCTGGAAAAACGACCCTGATTTTGATGCCTGTTGCACAGTGCCCTCAGTCATGTGTTCTCATGTGTGGCTGTGGAGGCTTCTTTTCCTGTGTCTCTCGTAACAGTAAACCTGTTGTTTGATTTAACATTACTATCTGTGTTGCAGGGGGCAGTACAGTCCTGCTGAGACTAGTTCAGCAGCCTGTCAGACCTTCTTTTAAACTGTCCCAAAAAATGCAGCTTCTCGCACTGAAGGTCTCCCAGAATGAGTAGAAGAGGTGAGCTGGGAGAAGGGCAAAGGGAGAGAACATCTCAAGGCCATCAGCAGAGCAGCAGCACTAGAGCTGGATTGCCCTGTACATTGTTCTGTAGGACATTGTTCTGTAGCCTTGCAGATCAAGTTAAACTGAAAATTTGTAGCTTGTGAATTACTTGCCTCTCTGAAGACTGCAATGTATTAGGGGGGAATATTACAGTGATACAAGAATAAAAAGTTCACTGTCTGTGGAGACTTTCTTAAATGAAAATACGTTTCAAAGTGATAAACCATTCAGTCCATCTGTGTCCCATTATTGAGCTGGGGCCGTCATCCATTTTCATTAGCCAGGGTCTGAGCAGGTAGGTGGGGACAGAGGCCCAGGCAGCTGCCCTGGCCATCAGGCTAAAAGACAGCACATGGAAAAGCCTAATGTATGTTAACAGGCATTGCAGACCAAAATTGAAAGAATAATCACCCATCCACATGCAGTAACCTCGATGAGACAAACTCTCAGCACTGATCTGTCAGCTGTAATTTTGCTGTAATTTTGTTGGATTCTGCAGTTCTACAGTTGAGCAGAACTTATGCATGTAACTACACATTATCATTTTCAGTATGTACATATACATGATGTATAAATAGTGTGCACTTTGCACTCTGAGCTCTGTGGTGCTCCTGGAGAGTTCATGTTTCCAGCCTGAGACCAGTCCCACACAGATGATGGTCTTCTTTGCTTTTGAAAGCTCTGTTTGTGTCAGAGGAGTAAAACTGTCAATCAGTACCTTTACCTCAGAGTCATTGTAGATCTTCCTTGACAATCTAAGCTCAAATCCAAGTGCTTTCAGACAAGGATGACACTGTAGAATTGCATTGGATGTCCTTTGAAAGTCAGCACGTGCAGGGTAGAGATGGCAAGGCCAGTGGGTTTTTTGCTGCTGGAGAAATGCCCCATAGCCCTCTGTAGCAACTGGAGTCTGTCGTTGCAGACAGAATATACAGCAATGAGGTAGCAGTAGATAGGATGGGAAGGAGGAAGGCCTGCCCTGAGTGAACAAAATATCTTCCCCCACTGCAGTAATTTTCTCTGCCTGCTATTTTTCCCCTGAGAAGATTATTTTTTTCCTGTTTCACAGCAACCAGGCTCTTCCCCCTGCCCCACTGTAAGCTCTGCTTGCTCCAGCTGTGTGCTTGTCTTCTGATGTCAGTCATGCTATTTGATTTGTCATAAGGAAACAGAACATCTTTTCCTCTGCTTGATTTCCTTCCCTCAGTCCTCTGAACCCCTCAGTGCAGGAGGATGGGGTTTAGCCATGGAAGAGCAAGCATCCGAGCAATCTCTTAGGGCTCTGCAAATGTAGCTGACATTTGAAAAAGAAGGGGCAGTGGGGAGCAACGTGTTCAGGGATCACAGCAAGCAGTCATTGCACTCATTTGCTCTCCTGGTTGACGCAGCGACAGCTCTGCTCTGTTAGATGACTGCACTGTGCATTATTTTCCTTCATTCATTAACCAGCCTCTTGTTTTGGCGCTGTACCCGTGTTTCAGATCTGGAGGCATGTCCTGGTGCTCACTCTCCTGTTCATCATACCTGAAACACCAATCAGTTTTTGCAGTGCTTTTCGTGGCATTGCTGTCAGAATGCAGAAGCTGCCTTTCAAAGGCCCAGAGGTGGTTTTGTACCTTGCACAAGTTGATTTTCAGAGGCACTTTGGTTTTACATGGTCCATTTGAGAATAGAGCTCTGTGGGACTTTTTTGATGAAACAAATAGTGGGGCTATATTGATTTCATTTTTAGGCAATCTCAGAGTCTGTCACAGCTTAAACTCTTCCAGTAGGAGCACTGCTTTGGCAGAACCTACTTCAGATAACATTTTTGCAGTTTCAAAACTTGAGATCAGAGGAAAATCTGAACTGAAGAGCTACCTTGTGACATAGCCTGAATCTCACAGCACTTTGGTGGCAGCCCTGCACAGCTGCTTCCCAGACTTTGCATTTTTTTCAGTTAATTTCTGCCACTGTCTAGGTTTGCAGGAAAAGCAGAGGTCAGGTCTCTGGATCTTAGTGGTACCAGCCAGAGGCACTGTGCTGGCTGAGCAGCTCTGCTCTGGCTGATTTATTCATGTGTCAGACTTGGCTGCCTGCACTCACTGTTTCCACAGGAGCGATTTGAAACCTTTCCTTGACAGCCCTCAGTGTAGAGTAGTAAAAGCATATTTTGAGAGACTGGACAGGGTCTGAGAGAAGGTATGGGTTCAGATGAGGTCTCTGCAGTATCTCTGTGTCATTCTGTATTACTCCATTCCACAGAAGCTAGTGGAAAAGGTTTTTTTTCAAGGCAAGTCCTTTCTCTAAACCTTAGCTTGGTGTTTCTGTTGAGAATGAGGCTACCTCAGTCAGCTCTCAACATGGAAGGAGATAGGAGCACAAGAAGACAGCTGGGTAAATTTCTCAGGAGGCTTCTGTCATTTCAGGCAAACACCCAAACTTCTTAAAGTGGATCAGTAACTCAGCAAGTTACAGGGTACTGGAAGCTGCTGTGACATGGATAAAGTCCACTCAGCCTTTGCGCTCGCTTAGTCCTGTGCCAAAGGGAAACTGTGGGCAGGGAGAGCATCTGTGGGGCATGGTTAGCTGTCAGTGCTCCCAAAATGCTTATGCACCTGGTGAGCTAATCCCCAGAAGCATTTTGGAGGTGAAAGGATTCTGGACGAAGAAACAGGGACGGTGTTTTTAGCCTTGTTTACCTGAGGTGCTTCTCCAGAGACTATGCCAGAGGAATGCCAATGTGTGCACCAAGTGTTCAGTTTCTCGTGTTCCAGCATAACAGTTTATTAAGTCAGCTGTTGTGTTTCACTGTTTGGCAGCAACTATCAGCCTCAGGGCACTCGGCAAATTCTGGGCTGTGAGAAACTTTTCAGGCCTAAGATCAGAATTGACTTTCCATTCCTCTGTGATCTGAGCAGGAAGCCTGAAGTGGGATGCTTCTGGAAGTATTTATGCCTATGGGAATCAGGCAGCAGCTCAGTCAGGCATGGCTTGATTTTTTTTTTCCAAATTTTTCTGTCTCTTCCCTCATTTCCAGATAGTATAAAGTCCACATCTATCTTGTTGATAGGATCATTTTAGCAGCTAGTGGCACATGGGAAAAGTCAGTGCCCTCTTGGTTTTTGTCCATTATCTGTGCTTGTAGGTATTGCTGCTACACAATTTTACTGCTAGTACTTTCCCCTTCACTTCTATTAAATGGTGTTTTCTGTTTGCAGTCTGCTGAATGGTTTGTTGGCCTTAGTTTTGTTCATATAATAACTCCTGCTTTCCTGCCAGCACCAGCTTCACTGCCTGAGGTAATGATTTTTGGCTGTTGAAAAGGTGTCCATTTGATTACAGGATATCTCAGGATAAATTTCCTGCATGTGCAATCCAACAGTCTGTTCTCTGCTGCAGATCAGTTTTCCAATTCTGTCCATTTTTATCAGGGAAGAGATGGACCTAGGCTCAGCTTTAATATATCTGGGTTTTTACCCTCTATATATTAGGCCTATCTCCATGTGTGCTAGAATAGGAGTTTTGTGGGAAACCTAAATGCTGATTTGGAAGGAAGCAGTCTGCATGCAGGGGAATCAATAAAGCTTTATGTCCCATAGCGTTTGCTGTCCCAGTTGAATTCCCTGGGCAGTGTGAAACCCCTGTGTAGATCCACAAATGTTTAAAAGAAATTTTAATTATTTCTTAAGTGTGACTTTTTACCTTATGGGTATTCCAGGATGGGCAGGATATAAAGCAGTCTGTGCATATGAAAAAGGCATGGAGTAGGTTTCGGTCACCACAAGCATGCACTGAATTAAAATCTGCACCTGAGAAATGGAAGACTTTGGCATCTCTAAAACTTGTGCCTGTGTGTACTGTAGTGTCATGGCCCCTAAGTATTCCTGTCCTGTTGCAGAGAACCATCCAACCAGACTCCTCACTATTCTAGAATCCTGTAATGTGCCCCATTATTTTGTTTCCAACACCTTTGTGCTCTGATGATGGAAAGAGCTACCTCCTGTAACATGCTGTTTGCATTAGCAGTAATTGTGGGTCAGTTGTTTAGAGGGAAAGAGCACTGCCAGCTCCCCCTGCTCACCAGGGCAGGCACTGTCTGCAACCACCTCCTCCCACTGCCTGCCTTCCCACAGAGCAGTGATATTATGTCTCCCTCCAAGAGCCTGAAGCATTCCTGATCCATCCTCTCCATCTCTGCCTGCCTCTCCCTGTCACTGGCTGAAGCCTGAACACAAGCCTGGTTTTTAGTGATTGCTGTTCCCAGAACTCAGCAGGCTGAAGGGGGTGGAAGGAAGACAAACATAAGGGTTCAACATCCAGACAAACACAGCAGAGCACACGCAATAAATACATCCACCCCCAAAGGCAAATACGCCAGGAGGGATTCCTTCCCCAAGGCTCAGAGCAGAACAGGCTCAGACAGGAAGGCAGCAGGATGAGGTGAGTGCAGCCACCTCCAGCTCCTCTGTCAATGTGGCTTTGTGCAGGGTCTAGAAGGCGTGAGCATGAGGCTCATCCTGTTTAGCTACAGTGACCCCACTGATACCTCCCAATTGCTGCAATTGTTAAGTGAGGAGGGTGTTGGGCACTCAGCTAGCACTGAGTGACCTGATTTGCTATCGAGAAGGGTGGCTAGGATGTGTGGCTTTTGGGGTATGGTCCAAGTTAATGCTCACTCTTTCTCCATTAATCTCTGTGCCTTTGACACAGGCTATTTATTTTGCTGGCTGTGCTCTATAGTGAAGTAAGGAGCAGCATTGTGCCACAGAAAATGTATGGGAGGATCACATCCCCTAATTTCCCAGAGGTCTACCCAAATCACAAGGAGAAAATATGGAATATTACCGTCCCCAAAGGATATTCTGTCCGCATTTACTTCACCCATTTTGACCTGGAGTTGTCCTACCTGTGCGAATATGATTATGTGAAGGTATGTGTAGGATGGGGGAACATGTAGCAGGTGTGGCTGTTGAAAACTCTGTTTATGTGATCCTGGGCACACGCAGAATCAATGTAACTCTTTGTCAGCTCTTGATTTTAGTCTACTTGTAAAGTTCAGGCTCCACTGGTTTCTAAATTATGTGTTTATTGAGGCCCACTGGACTAGGAAGCTGTGGTAGTCACGTTGGAACATCTGAAAAGTGAGATACTTTTGCTTAGAAAATTCTGGTGCTCTTCTGTCGTGAAGCAAAACATTTGAAATTTTGCCCCAAACAATATTTGACTATTTTGCGAATGTTACAGTGTTTTAAATTAACAAGTAGTGCTTGACACAGGTTATAATGGGAGACCAAAAAATGTAAGTGATAGTCTAAACAAGATACTGCCAGTTCATCTGAGTGGGCACTCACAGCAGCAGATGCTGTGGTGTGATTGCTGGCTAATGTGAGAAACAGCCTCAGGAAGGGGAAAAAAGATACTGCCTTGGGGAAGTGTTTGGGTGAGCAGCAGTGTCCCTGAAAGATGCATGTGCTCTGGTCCAAGGGGCCTGTCACTGATGTGAGGCCATGCTACCTCTGCACTTGTTTTGTTGTTTGTGTGGGCCTGATGTACAATAGGGAGGGAGCTGTGTTCACAGGCAGTATGCAAACCCAGTTTGCATCTGATTGAACCAAACCAGACAGCCTTGCTCCCACTGAGAAAAATGTCATTTCCGTGGTTTTATATGGCAAGTTGCTCCCATTCCCCAAATGTCTGTTGTTCTTCATGTAATTTCCTTTGTGTAGGACAGAATATCCATTTCTGGTAGGTGTGTAGTACACAGCTCCTTCTTTACCTTGCCCAACATAAACCCCATGTGTCAGAACATTTCTCTTGTATTAAAGATAAATGAAGAGCTGGAACTCTAATATGTGCAACGTAGAGCGGGTCCCTTGCTTAAGAACTCGTTTTCTATACATTTGAATTTGTCGGTGTGTGAAACCTTTTTACCCCAGTTGTCTGTCTTTACCAAGACCTGACTGTAACTGAGAGTGCCAAGTTAACATAAGTATTATAAAGAAAGCATGGCTGGCACCAGGGCTTTGCAAGGACCTCTGAAAGGAGAAAGGGGGACAAAATCATGGTCTCAACTCAAAGAGAACAGAGGAAATCCACTCTTACCTGACCTTGGGTATGGACTGACCTCCAGAAGCACCTTTTGAGAGCATCCAAGCTTCCTTCCTCACACGGTTAAACACATGCTTTTCCAGCCATGGCAGCAGGTTGAGAAGATCAGTGCTCTGTGCTCACCTGGTGGATTTGTCTGCCCGCTTTGCAGCTGAGCTCTGGTGGGAAGACCTTGGCTGTGCTGTGTGGAAGGGACAGTACAGACACTGAGGAGGCTCCAGGTAACAGGACGTACATCTCTGTTGACAACCGCCTCGTTGTAGTGTTTCGGTCTGATTACTCCAATGAGAAACCATTCACAGGCTTTGAGGCCTTTTATGCTGCTGAAGGTGAGAGAATGGCCCCACTCATAGATGGAATAGCCACACCATATGGTGGCGTTGGTGCTTCCCTGTGCGCTCATAGCCTGAGTCTGCTGGTGTGGGGTGGGAGACAGTGGTCTCATTGTACAAAAGCAGATGCAGAGAGGCACAGCAACCAAAGACCAAACACAAAGTGGTTGAGACTGAGAGAACATTTTGTTGAAATGTATTGTTTGCCTGATTTTGTGCTTTGCCCATTAGATATTGATGAGTGCAAACAGCCATTGGATACTAAATCCCTCTGTAGTCATCACTGTCACAACTATGTGGGGGGCTACTATTGCAGCTGCAGGGTTGGCTACATACTGGATGAAAACAAGAGGACATGTACAGGTGAGCTCTTTCCAGATCAAGAGGTACTTCCCTATCTACAACTTAAATCCAGTCCTGACAGTAATACCAGGGTGAAAGATGTGGGGTTTTGTTTTCATTTTTAGTATTCCCTGTGTGCCTGGTGCAGCTGGGAGGAGGTTCACAGAGTTAGTCAGGGCTGTGGGCAGAGGCCCTGCTTTGCAGAGGGGCTGTGGTCTAGTGGCTGCTGTTAGGGACAACAGTTTTGCATCATAGTAAAATGCTGCACTGGCACTTGATTTTTGCTACTCCTTTTCACCTCTGTTCACCTTTAGGTGGGTTGAATGGAAAATCAAGAAATGCCTTACACTTCCCACCACAGACAAGGTTTCATGGATGCCAGTGCAGCCAGTCTCACAAAACTGAGTATATCTTCCTCCCTGGGTACTGAGATCCCGAGTATTCTGGACCCAAATTAGTAGATAGGTTGGGAAAACTACCAATTGAGTTGTGAACTCTAATGGAGAAATGATTAGATTGCTGTCCTGTGAGGACACAGGCCAAGAAGGAGCATGGTTCACATATCACTGACACCAAATACCATAATCCACGTGTTAAACGGCCAGGCATGGATCTCTTGTTCAGAAGGGCTGACAGTGTGAAGTCTGTCTCGCTGGCTGCTGCCTGGCTCTGCCTCGCAGTTCATGACTGGGGAAAGCTTCTGTGGCATCAGGCAACAAAGTGTCTGGCTCAGCATGGCGATCAGCACCTCAGGATTCCCTTTGCAGTGAGACGTGTGCCTACACGGGATAAGAGGTTCACCCTTTATGAGTGCAGCTTTGCCAGCTGGAGCTAAATCCTGTCTGGAAAAAATCAACACACATACTGCTCATAAATACTGTCATAGGTGAAAGATAGTTTCTTTGAGCTCCCCCATGCAGAAATGCAAAATTGGATCTAACTTCCAGTGCTTAAGGCTGCCTTGGCATTTGCCTTCCCAACAACAGCCTATTACAAACTCCCTCCATCTGTGGCTGCCTGGGTCTGATTCAAATTCAAACTCCTCATATCTCCAGAGTATTGAAACAGACATGTTCATTCATCCTGCTCTTCCTAAAGTGATGCCTTTTAGCCCAAGTATATGGATTTACTCATGCATTAAAGCTTCAATGTGAAGGTGCAAAATGGAGAGCTGAACTAGCAGATGAGAAGCTCTCAGTATTGGCCATTCATGTGTGCACATTTATGCTCCCCTCCTTGAAAAGAGCTCCAGCAGAGGGAGCTTCTTAGCTTCTTAGCAAGGGGCTGAGCTACTTTGACGGTGGAATTGCTGTGATGCAGCTGATGTGCTGGAACCTGTTCACATTTCAGAGCCCTTAAATCCAGCACTGCAGCTGCTCCAGCCACTGGGTTGCAAGGCAAAGGTCTCTGCAGATGTCCTTCATGAGTTGAGGGCAAAACTGCCCCTGTGTCTTTTGGGCTCCTGTTTGAGCTGGCTGATGTTGACAGGCTCTTTTTCTCCTTTATTTTCCAGCAGGAGATAATTAAGTTTCTCCTCGTTTAGGCAGAGATGGAGACAGATGTGCTGGGAAGAGCTGGTTTCCTTTCTTCCTGACCTGCCTGTTGCAGTCTACCCAAGGGCTGCAGGCTTCTCTTGCTCCGTCACTTGTCCATGTGGTTCCTTGCTTTTCAGACTTGCCTGCTGCAGATAATAAAGAGGCTGTTGCCTGTTGAAAGCTGAACGCAGCCCCTGGGGCATTCATTTTCTCATGTTCCTGTGTGTCCCTTGGGAAAAAAAGAAGGTAGATCAGTCAGGAACTGGTAAGAGTGAAGCCATTGTGAAAGTTCCCTGAGTGTCACAGCTACCTGGAGAGTCTTGAATTCCTTGTCCAGCTCTTGTTGCTTAACCTTACATAGTTCTTAAACTGCAAGAAGACCTGAACCACACCACACCTTTGTTCCCTAATGCTCCTTTTAGATATGCTTTTTTCTGCACCCAGACTTCTCGATTGAAACTTTCTATTCAGAGCCCATTCACTCTTTGGAAAGGTCTGAATTTTTTTTTAATCCAAGTTTTGACCATTTCTCCATTGGGAACCTGGACTCATGACTGAAGGGTGTTCTGGTGAGCAAAGCCTCAGACTTCTAGGAGTTTTGTAAAGTAATATGAATGTATGTCACAGGGCATCTGAGGTGTCTTGTCTTCATACAGGGGAAGGCACAGTGCCCTCCCCACAAAGGTGTCACTCCAGGAATGCTGCTCTTCAGCTCAATGGCTTGTGGTGTTAATTGATTCTGTCTCAGTCTCTCACAGCACCTCCCTCTGCTCTACAGTAATACCCCTTTGATGTCCATTTAGGCTGTACTCCCCTTGGGCAGGGACCATCTTAAAACATTTTGGAGAAATGCCGTGCTCCGTCCTTGTCAGGGACTAGGGCTCCCCAACTCCTTGGAGGACATGATGATTTGTGCAAGAGTTTGACAAGTCAGAGCCGAGCAGCTGTAGATGAACTGCTGAAGATAAAGCTCTGTTTTAGCCAATCACTATTTCCTTCCTTCTGCAGTTTAGCCCAGTGGCTTTTAATTGTTATTTATGAAGCTTCATAAAGCACTCTTTAGTGCATGGAATAAAGAGGGAAGGAAGCCTTTTCCAGGTGAGCATGACAGGAGATGGAGAGATGGACAGTCTTTCAGGTGGGACACTCTCTCTGAAGGAAAAGAAGCTTAGAATCTTGGCTTACAAAGTCCATATTTAGTTAAGGGACAGTAATGTACATCATTCACAACTTGGTTCCCTTCCATTTAAATGTCAACCTTAAACTGTGTGGTCTGTTTCTAGGTGATAATCATTAATTAATACCTGGATAATGGCATTTTTGTTGATGGAGGTTAGCATGGTGTGTTTGAGGATTCAATTCAAAGTCAAACAATTTCCCTCTTACAATTAATTCAGTGTCAGAATAGTGCAAAAATCTATGGTGTTATCAGCCACTCCAGCATTCCTCATCAACTGCAGGATTGCTCATACAGCTTTTGCAGCACATCATAAAGCCTTTGTTCCCAGCTGATCAAAGCACCACTTCACAGCGATCAGATGCTGTCAACAAGCAGAGATCCTCCGGGCAGTTGTGGCTGTTCCTTCTTGCTTCTTTTCAGAGGGGAGCACTTGTGGCTCCAATTGTGCCAGCAAGAGGCACAGCTGGTTTTGCTCAAATAATACAATTACATTCTAAATGTCTGGCAAAAAAGGCATTTAAAAGAAAGAGTCGCATTCAAAGGCTTCTGGAATTGAGAAGCTGATACCTATCTTACCACTCTACACACTCTGGGGCAGAGGACAAGCTGCAAATCAAATACCTCGGAATGTTTCCCATGAGCTTCCAGTTATCACACTTATTTCTGCTGTCCAGCCCCGCAGCTGCATCAGTGATACGTTCCCAGCGTCCTTCCCCATCCCTTGCCTGAAGCAGGAGTACAGGATAGTGCTGATGCCCTAGCCTCACCGTAAGAGAGGGAGAGAGGCAGGTACATATGTGGCTCCAGAACTTTCATGAAGGTGTAGACAAGTGCAGAAAATGATCCACTGCCTTTACCCAGTGCATCCAAACGCAGTTAATACACCAATGATCATAATTTCCTGCTGTTTGGTTGAGGGTTTTTTCCCAGCCCGCTGTCAGAGGCAGGTTTTTATGGAGAGGACTGGAGAAATCGCTGGCCCTGACTGTCCTACACTTTGTCCCACTTTGTACATGCAGCTACAGTATCCAGGTAGAAGAACTTCCTGATCCTGCTGTGAAGACACACCCAGGAGTGTTGCACCCATGTATTGTCTTTAAGGTAAGGTGAGGTTTATTGCAGTTCATTATAGACTTTATGAGACAGGCCCAGCTCTTTTACTGCATCTCCTTCAGCCCGTGTTTTTCACCATGTTAATGCACAGCTGTGTCTCCCTGTATGTCTCCTGGTTCACTTCTCTGTTATGTTTTGTCCTTTTAGGTTTCTTTTTTTCTCCCAACATCCTCCTCTTTGAAAATTCACTGAAATCAATCACTCGTGTGATGACTTGATAGATTGCATCACAACCTCTGCCCTATTCCCACAGCTTCATGCTGGAAAGGCCTGAATATCAACTGAACAGTGATACTGTGAAATAGGGGCTTCATGGGTATATTTCTGGTAGTGTACCTACTACATGTACTACTCCTAAGTGGCTACTAGGAAGTTTACTTCTAAAGTACAGTTTTAAGAGAACTCCAGCATTCCAGCTAACCTTACAGTCCAGCTTGGTTCCAGGCATGCGATTTTATTTTATGGAACAATTTTCCTAACTTGTCAAGAGTTAAAAGTGGTATGTTGAGGCAACAGATGTCCTGGGCTGATCCTGCAAGTGCAGCCAGGCTGCGTGCAGGTCACTGCTCCCCTTTGGTGTGAGAACACTACCAGGAGTCAGTCACGGTTTTTGCTTTAATTCTCAGCAACTGCAGATTTTGTCCGCGCGAGTGAAACCATGCAGAGAAAAGCTTTGTTTTCCCCCAGTAGCGCTCAGCATTAAGTACCGAATTCACTCTGAAGGGGAGCGCTGTGCACTGTGACCCGTGTAGGTTTGCCGTGTTGCGGTCCTGAAGCACCACGCCGTGGTCAGAGCGCACCGCTGCAAGTGCGGCACATTAGGGCGGTGCTCCTTCGTGACGCTCAGTTATGCCACTCGACGTAGGTGAACCCGGTCAGCCCTGTTCGACTTCATTTCTCGGGCATTAAACACGTAGGTGCCCCTTTTCGTTACCAATTTCCGTTGTTCATATACTGTGATTAGGTGTGTTTGGTGTGTTGGGTTTGGCAGCAGTTGTCCTCTGATGTGCTCCCTGAGGAATTGCTCCTGTCTGTGCATGCCTGCGTGTACGTCTGCCCTTGCTGATGCCCTGGATGCTGCTACTTAGAGATTTGCTTCTAAGTATGTTGGAAGAAAAGAATGATTTTACAAAAGATGTCACAAGATCAGTGTAGTGAAAATTTTTTATGTTCTTTCATTACAAATCTCTCCAGGGAAGTTAAAACAGTAATACACGGACATTCCTGCTGAACGCTGTGTTTCAGACTTAGTAACTGAACTGAGCTTCTCAGCAGGCAGTTTTGGAAGATACTATGCTTATGGAATTTTAAAATCAAAGTTAGGTGATTGTGGTTTGGGGAGGCTTAGGCTTACCTCGGCAATTGCTTTATAATCTGTCTGAATTTATGTAGAAACCCAGGATAACTGAACTGATGTGAGAGTTAATGTATTCCAGACACTGGGAGACCTGGGTGTGTATGGAAATGCAATGCCAAAATTAAGTGTCAGTGTGAATAAAGCCCTGTTCTGCCCCAGGAAGGCAAATCATAATGGTAAGGTCTGAACATGGTCCTTGGCTCTGGGGCTATGCAGAGGGAATGCCACAGCCTTGCCTGGACAGAACAGAACTTTTCACTGTGGGATGTACTTGCAGGTTTTACTTGCATGTACTTACATGCAAGGCCATGTAAGAATGGGGAAAGGTAGCCAAGGGTAGGCTTAATCCAGTTACAGATGAGAGCTTTCTTATCATTCTTTCTGACCTTTTCCCCATCAATCAATGGATTTAATAGATTAGCTCTTGGGAATAGCCCGAGGGGGAAAAGTGATACAGTCACCTGCTTACACACATGCAGTGACACATGCAGTGACACCTAAAATATGGTGTTGGATGATGCCTGGAGAGTGTCACTTCTATGTTAAAACAATTAAACAATGCCCAGCTATTCTGTTTATGGTTCTCATTAGTGTTCTCTGGGATGCAGGTGAAGATTCACATGTGGTGATGAATACTGGAAAAATTCCAGCCTGTGCCTCATACCAAGTCTACAATGACATGTTTGTGCAGGCAAGGGGACAGTTACCCAGCTTGGCTACTTGGCTGTTTATGCAGTAGAGCAACTTAGATTTTCCTGGAGTACATTTAAGCTGGTGAGGCAAAACTACTTCACTGCAGAATGTTCATTTTAACAATCAATTGCTACCTTTATGGTATGCTGATTTTCAGAATAGCAAGTGCTACAGGTGCTGTTTAAGAGGGAGGAATGCTAACAAAACTAAAAATGTTACGATAACCTCACAGGGTGACTGTAGTTTCTATTTGATTTGTTAATTCATTTACTATTTAATTTACCTTGGTCATGCCTGAGGCTCCCTATTGCAGAGAGCCAGAACTCAGTTCAGTTCTCCATGAGGAAGAGTAAAAAGCCAGATGTTCCTGTATTCCAGCTCTCTTTGGAGAACACGGTTTCATAATTAACTAAATTGTTGCTTTTAAACTGATTGACATTGTTTCTGAGAGGAAGACTGAACCACGCTACAGTAGTATTTGTGAGGGGAGAAAAAAAATCCCCTCACTGCTGAGTACAGGGTTCTGCATTTTATTTGGTTTTTTAATGCCTGAACTGCTAAATTAATTACTCTGTAAAATTAGTCAAGATCCAAGACTGAGTTTTGGGAGAAACATTGTACAATGTAATAGTATAATTGTCCCTCTTATCTTTTAGATTAGAACATCCATATAGTCCAATTACCTTAATTTACATTCAGAACAAATGCACTTCCTCTTCCCTGCCCAAATTCCTCAGCAATCTGTCTCTCTTGATTACAGAACTTTTCCAAGGGATGCAATACTAATGAAAATTGTATTCTACATCAAATATTCATTTGCAAGCAATTTCACCATTCCAAAACAATCCACGAATTGCATTTAGAATCATTAACTTAATTTAATACATATAAGCACAATAATTCAGTATTTAGATCTCAAACTGTTGAATAGGTTTTGCTGCCACTGTTGTCTTGCACTTTGTGGAGTGAGTTAGTGGAGGAAGATGAGTCTGGAGAACTTCCCTGGTAAGTGGTGTTAACTACAGGGCAAGGAGAGTGAGGTGGCTTAGTTGTGCATGACAGTGGCATTCTAACAGCTGCTTACCATATAGCTTGATCAAAAAAACCCCTCATTTTTGAGGAGTAAATTGGGAATTTTGAGAAAACACTATGAAGGGGGCCAGAGAGAAATATAACATGAAGGTTATAAAAATTATCTTGTCCCCTTTGATAATGGCATCAGTTACACTGGAGTAGGAAATCTCAATCAGTACTAATCTTACATGTACCTGTTTACCAGGAAGATTGACTGCAGATGATGGGATGGAGAAGAAATGTCCCAGCAGCTGTCAGAAGTCTTTCAGCTGCCATCTGCCTACAGCATGCTTTATTCATTCCTTCATGAAGTGTATTTTGTTCTTTTAAATAGTGCTGTGAATTCTTGTTTGACTACAGCTTCTGCCTGAACACAGGTCCAATGAGAGGGAGCCTGCACAGCCCCAACATCCTTCACCCACAGCTCAGGTATGTGGTACCAGCTCCCTGCTCTATGTGGGGGCATTTACCAGCCCTGTTGTCCCTGTGCCCCTACAGGCTGCTGCTGCACAGCACATGCCTGAGAAGTTCCTGCTCTCAACTCTAAAAACTGTGTTTTCCTGAGCAGCTTTCTGAAGAATAAGCTTACACACTCAGTTTTGGCCCAATTACAGTGGACAACATTATTTCCTGTGATATGGACCCCCTTACAATATACATAAACCTCCTCTTGTATCTCAGACTCTTCCATTAGCACTTCACTTCCTAGAGTAACGTAACTGAAAATAAAGTATCTCTCTAAAATGAAGACTCAAAACACTTCAATGTATTTCAGTGACAGTTTATTCACTCACTTATAAACATTAAAGTATGCAAAGCAGTTAAAAATGCTACCGAAACTTGAAATTCTACAAATTTCAGGAGATTTTGTTTGAAGATGAAGGAAGGCTAAAATTATTAGCAAAGACTACTCAGTGCTGCCAACCAACCTCTTAAACCTAAACCTGAACAATTTAAACAGAATTAAAACCATGCTAATTACAACAACTTACCATGAGGTTCCTTGCAGGGGCTCAGTTAGTCTTTGGAGGTCCAAGAATACCATTTTAAAGTGTTACTTAGCAGAAGTAGCTGGTAATAGTGCAAGTGCTAAAATGCAAAATTCACAGATGGGACAGTTTGGAGATTATTCTGATTAAGGTGCAGAAAAAAAATGTAAGCAACTTTTTCAGTGGAATATGAACAAATGTGTGGGATTTCTTTCTCAGCCTGAGTGTTTAGAAACCCTCT
Source organism: Argya squamiceps (assembly GCA_037834095.1). Lineage (NCBI taxonomy): Eukaryota > Metazoa > Chordata > Aves > Passeriformes > Leiothrichidae > Argya > Argya squamiceps. The sequence goes on along the minus strand of JBBMKD010000070.1, from coordinate 8,008,103 downwards.
TTAAACGAAGCACATTAAGGCACAACTTATTTTTAATTCTGTGGGTGGAAAACTAATTCATGCAGTTTTGTCTGCTGTTCAGATGCTCTGTTACTCACAAGCTTCAGTGGGATACAGAGTAATGAAGATTCACTTGAAAATTACATAGGCTAAAAACTGTGTAAATATCCATATTCAGACTAGTCACAGCTACAGCACAGTATTTATGGTGTATAGAAAAATACAGATCCAAGCTTCAGTGGGCTGCAACCTCAAGTACACAACACAATTTCTCAAGTTCACATCATAAGGGGAAATAATCGTCCACTAATTTCTGCTCTAACACTGTGCATTTTATTAAGAAGCTGCCTCCTATGGGACACTTCTGCGCTTGTCATAACTTAGTTCAAACTTTATCAGTCTGTGTATATTTACTAATGCTTTGTTCATCTGGAAAGTCCTTCCTGTAACTAGATTTAACAGGAGTTAACAGCATTCTTCTGGGCTGGAAGTACGGCAGAAGCCTCTTTCCCATGAGTGGGCTGATCTAAAAACAAGTTTAAAACATGCATCCCCAAAGGAGATGCTGTGGACAGAAATCCATCGTGACAGCAACTCTGTTTCCCCCAACCCACTTCTGATAAGGAACTTCAATTGCTAAAAGAACAAGTAACGTTCCTTGGCACAGATGAAATCTGGAGGGAGCTGCTTACCAGTCTAGGTGCGGGCACCCCAAGGTGTGGGACCTGGATTTTAGATCTATGGCACTGCACAGTGCAAGGGTACAGTGGCTTAGAGGTGAGTGTCGGGTATCGATACGTGCTGAGCGGTGGCTCCTTTAGAACCTGCTTATCTGAAACAAACCGAGTGACTGCACAAAGCTTTACAGAAGTTCATCGCAAAAGGGTAAAATTAATTAACTGCTATGAATTCTTTGCATTCAGGGCTGCAAAACAAAGACACATATTACTTAAATCAGTTTTATTTAAGAATTTCCTACAGTGACAAATCTTATAAAAAGCATCCAAACACGAAACTGCAGCAAACAGCATTCTTATGGATATCTTACAGACAGTGGAACTTCCACCCTGGAGAGGCACACTGAGCTCTAGTGATTTCTGCTAAAAGAGCTACTGCAAAGCACACCACAAGCTCAATGTTCTCATCACAAACCCCCATCGTCTTCAAGTCACATTACCACACTTACAGATCATTAACAGAAAAAAAAACACACACCATACAGCATTCACAGCAGTTGACATAAGGGAAAAGAAATACAAATATTCCATTTCACGTAACACATTCAACTAATTGATTAACTAGGTAGAGAACCCACTTAAAGTCTTCCACATGAGGATGTCCTTTGAATGCAATAAACACTCGTACATTATCTGCTACCATTGCTCTCCGCACACTCTCTCACCAAAGCCACAGGATTGAGAGACATCTCGCCAAGTCAAATAAAATCCCATTAATGCACCACCAGGTCTCTGCATGCGCTCGCTCCTTTATCTCGCACATACCAGCCCTCTCATGCCTCGGCACCACCACCAATCCCACACATGGTTTCAAAAGTTCAAACAGCCTTCTGGTTCCATCTCACAGCCTTGCGTTCACAGCGTTGATACGACTCCATGAAATAAAGAGTAGCGGATAAAAATGGAACACCCACCGTCTAAGACGCAGCATGTGCAGTGTGATGAAGTATTCTTGGATGAGAAAGCATGTAGACAGAAGTATTCCTAAGGCAGAATATTTACAGCACTGCTTTCAATGAAGTGCTTCTTCCATATACATTTGAAATGAGATGAACTGCGGAGATTAAATGAAGCCTTCATATCGTACTTTAGTATGGAGGGGAGACAGTGTTAAAAAAAAAAAACAAACACAAACAAAAACGACACTGTGTTCTCCAACGGGGCGCTTGGAGAGTCTTATGGTGGGAGCAAATTAAAAACAAGAGGGAGAGAATGCTGTTTCTGACCAATGGTTCCATTTTGAACATGCAAAGAATTCAGGTAGCCAGGAAACAAAGGGAAAAAGTGTTACAGGAGAAACATTTCCTATCGACTGTAGTGTTAGTTCACCTATCGGGCAAACAGCAGTCCACTTCCAAACATTCAGAATTCCAACTAGATATGTAACAAAACTTAGAAAATTCCTTTTACCTTTCTTTTCTTTTTCTTTTTTTCTTTTTTTTTTAGAAAAGAAAAATGTCAAAAATACTGCTGAATATACTGCACACTGAACAAATTCATTTGGAAAACTTTAGTATATATGTAATTTACAGTATACTTACCACGAGTTAGAAAAATTTGATTTCCCACCATAGAGTCAGTATCAGAGCCCACTGCGTCTACATTCCCCAGCCTGATGACTTGGAATCCATGCTTGAACCAAAACCTCCGTTAAACCCACTGCTGGAGCCTGGGTTTGAGGCTGAGCCCCAGCCTATTGCTGCCCCCGAGTTGGACCCGCCATATGAGTTGTTGCCTGAACTAAAGCCCTGGTTCTGCTCCCGCTGCATGTTGCCCTGAGGCTGGTTGTTTCCCGAGGGCCCTGACTGGTTCTGCTGGCTGGCCAGCATGCCCATCATCCCCCAGCTGCTCTGCAGGGCTGCCTGTGCCGCTGCCATCATGGCAGGGTTGATACTAAAGGCCCCAAAGTTCATACCCCCGCCCATGTTGCTGCCCTGGTTGTTGCCTAGTCCTCCCCCACCTCCTCTGCTGTTACCAAAGCCCCCCTGATTCCCAAAGCCTCCTGGGTTACCACCGAATCTTCCACCTCTCTCTAACTGTCTACTGCTATTGTGCTTAGGTTCAGCATTGGATATATGTACGCTGATTCCTTTAATGATCAAGTCCTCTCCACAAAGAGACTGGGCAACCTATAAGAAATAAGGGATGGATTAAATGTATGTTAGATGTCCTTTTTCTCAAAAATGTTATCAGTACAAAACAAAACACAAAACATCCCCTATGATTCTGACCAGACACTTATCCTGCAAAAAGAGCATATGCACGTACTTAATTCAATTTGAAGTGATTTAGCATTGCATTCATCACTACACTAACTGCAGTATAAAATCCTGTCTACACAGCTGCATCTAAAAGTGTAATCTCAGTCCATTCAATAAATCAGATCAACCTGATACCACTGTAATATTCAAGACAGCAGACAAGTAAGCATTTCATGTGTAGTTCCAGAAACCATACTTTATCATGCTACTAAAAGGTAGTCTATGAAGTTAAAATATTTTAAGACTTACCTGATCATCTGCAAATGTAACAAAAGCAAAAGCCCGGAAGGGTTTAGGAATGAAGACATCTACCACTTCCCCATACTGGGCAAAGAACTGTCGGAGTTCATCTGCTGTCATGTCCTCGGTGCAGCGTCCAACAAACACCTTTCTGCTGCGCAGAGGTTCGTCGGGACTTTGCTGGAGAGAATTGAAGGAAGCAACTATCACAACTACAGCCCTTGAGAACTGCGTTACGTATGGTAAATGATACTCCTAGTCTAGCCTGTTCTGAGGGCTGCCGATGGAAGAAACTTTGAGATTGCAAATTTAAGACTTGTAATAAATAAATTTTAAAAATTCTAAAAGAATTTCATGCTCCAAGAACATGGCTGCACCTTGGCACAGGTGGGGGGAAGAGCCGCAAGAAAATGAGCATGGAAGCAACACACAGGGATGGTGACAAGGCTACTCTGGAAGAATACTTTTTTGTAATAATTGCATATAGAGACAGCAATAGAAGTTACAGGTTCAGTTTGGAACTCAAAGATTTATACTGCTCTTCCCCAGATTAGTTATTCCATCTGCTTTATTCTGCATTTATTCATGCAATAGGCAAGTTAAGCAGGTACTGCTGGACATCAAACACAGATTTCTATCTGTACTTCATTCCCTTACATAATGAGCTATTTTCCCAACATTTCAATTACTTCCAGCTCACGCACCTCCTCCCTGTTTTCCTTCCTTGCTCTCACTTGTTCATTCACAGTAAAGCCACATCCTAGAGCAGACAGTTTATCTGTGCAGCTGCCCTCCCCTAACACAGCTGATGAAGAGGTAAATCCTCCTCACACAGTTACTCCACAGCAGTAAATCCCAAAGTACCTTAGAGTTGGGAAGTTTACAGTCACACCATCTTCCATCGATCATGTGCCGCTGAGACATTACTTTCACTTGGGTTTCATAGTCCGTGAACCGAACGAACCCAAACCCCTTTGAGTGGCCTGTTTTAATATCCTTCTTAACCTAGGTGGAAAAAACCAAAAAACAACCACTAGTATGAAGCACGTTGTTACTGAATGAATTTGGTAAAAATCTGTTTGAGAATTCATCAGTTTATAACCATTCTTGTCACAGCAACCTCTAATTCCTTAACATCTCCCCAAATTAACAGGCTAATGGAAAAAAGACACCCTTAGGCAGAAACACGGCTTCTGATCTTGTCTAAGTTTATAAAGCTCCTTTGTTTCAACTTGCTTTCTCAGGAGCCTGGTATCTACCCAATGTTCCTCGTTACTTGAGCTGCAAACAGATTTTACCTGCACCATCAGAACTTCTCCAAAGGTACTGAAATACTCCTTTAAGTCTTGTTCAGTGGTTTTCCACGGAAGACCCAAGACTATTAAATCTGAAGTCTTCTGTACTGCTCGTTTCACTTTCACAGCTGATGATGCATCGGTTTCATCCATTTTTCTCTTATTATCTGAATATAAAAAAGTACATTAAACATCCTCAGCTCTGGAAATTGACCCACTAACTATGAAATGCATGGTGTTAAATTATAACCCATGATGATAAAGAGTACAGACTATCAGACACACACCAGCTGTTGAGAGCTACCTGGAACACAAATCTGACTGCCCTGAACTAAAGCCAGTCCACAATCGAGTCCTCCCCTAAAGGGCAATTTGACCCAGTTAGTTCTGCATTAATTTACTTAAGTATTATCCAGCAACATTCACAGTCCTATGAAGTGGAGAAAACATGAATTTTAAAAAAACTACTTCACTACCAATTTACTTCCTTCTCCTCTTTTTTTGGTTGGGGACAGGGGGCGTGGAGCAAGGTGGTCAGGTTTCTCCTTTCATGAGGACTTCTAAATGGTACCTCTGACCAAATCATATGCCTTGAGGAGAAGTGTCTGTTAGTACAGAGATTACAGTACACTACAGTCTTTGAAGGCCTAGACGAGGCTATCCTTCAAGGATAACACAAAACTTTGTCATTGAAGTACTCGTTTAAGTAGCGCGTTAAAAAAATTAAAAACTCAGTGGAGTCAAACCTACTGGGCAGGACAGACACCTGAATAAATCATTGATCTCTGTGAATCAGACAGTTAAAGAGTAAGTGTTGCCATGTTAGATCAGCAGTGACTCAGACCTTAAAGAAAGCAGCCTTGCACAGAGAACCGAAGCTAAGAAGACGAACCTTTGGGATAATTCACCACATAGACGAGGTTTCCCCAGCCGGCCTCGGGGGCGTGCAGAATGCCCTCGACCAGCCGGACTCCCCGCATGCACTGCGACACCGGGTTTCTGTAACGCAGCCCGCACGCCCCGGGGAACTGCGCCGTCACCGTGGACAACAGCACCGTGCCATCGTCCTCCGACGGGATTTCGATGGGCTCATCGTTCTCGTCCTCCGTCACCCGGATATACTCCGACATCTTCGCTAGAAGTTACTGAAGTACTAAAGGGATAGAGCAGGCGTAAGCAACCACCCTATCCCCCCTGACTAGGCTTCTTCGCCCTGAGGCACGAGTCTCTCTGTATTTATTACACAACACGGGGCACCGAAACGCGCCATTCATTAACACTAAAGCCTCCGGCCCTGCCGTGTACCTCGGCCCGTCCTCGAGCTACGGAGGTACCAACAGCGACTGGTCCCCGAGTACAGCGGAAATTCCCCCAGGGGCGCCACAGGCTCCCCCCGCGGAGCCGGTAGCACAGCAGCCGTCGGCCTCGCCGCCTGCCGGGCCCAAACAGTTTTTTATATTTTGTCCTATTAATCTGACTCTGAGTAGTTCAGAGCTGAATTAAGGGTATCATTCTGAGACA
>JBBMKD010000070.1:7951234-8001724 GCA_037834095.1 Argya squamiceps | reverse complement strand
GCGTGGGGCCGGTGGTGCGGCCCTGTCCGCGCCTGCGCGAGCGCGGGAGCTGCCGGGAGCCGGCGCCGTCCGGGACCGGCCCGTGAGGGCGGTAAAGGCGGGGCTGCCACTTCGGAGTAGGTATGTGCCCTCAGCCGGCCCCGAGTACCTCGCCCGGAGCAGCCGTTAATAAAGACAGCCTTGCCAAAGCTCGGCAACGCCTCTCTCCCGTCTTCGCTCCCAGAAAGAACGAGCGCACCTCATTAAAAAAAAATCAAACAAAAAACCCCCCAAAAAACAAAAATAAAACCCGAAAACCAAAACCCAAATCTGGTCACCTGGCGTGTTCAGCATGGAGAAGAATGAAGGGGAAACCTCATCGCAGCCTACATCTTCCTCGTGAGGGGCAGCGGAGGGGTAGCTCCGACCTCTGCTCTTCTGCGACCAGTGGCATGACCCGAAGGAACGGCTGGAGGCGTGTCAGGGGAGGTTTAGGCAAATATATCGGGAAAAGATGCTTCCCCCAGTGGACAGTCGGGCACTAAACAGTATCCCAGGGCAGTGGTCACGGTCTCAAGGCTGCCAGAGCTCAAGGCTCTCAGGGACAGGGTGGGGTTGTTGAGGTGTGCTGTGCAGGAGTTGGACTATGATGATACTATGGGTCCCTTCGCACTCAGAAGATTCTGTGATTTCTAGAAAACAACAACAACAACCAACCACATAAAGCAAGCAAAAAAACCCCAAACAAACAAAAAACAACAAAAACCCCTCCAATAACTTAAGGGTAAAAACAAGCCGATCATAGTCCCCACAGACTCTTCTAACAAGGCCTAGGTAGTGGAGTAGTGTTTCCAGGAAAGGTGAGGGGTCTCCATCCCTGGGGAGAACTTTCCTGGGATTCATCTGAAGTGTACCCAGGGCTCTTCCAGTTGTGGAGGAGGAGACTCCACATGCCCTTGAAGATCCCTTTTTCACAGAACTGGACACATGAGGATGGAAACATGAGAGATGGAATCATTTGTTATCAGGATCACTCTGGCAGTACTGGCGTTGAATATTGTCTGTAAGTTGGAAAAGGACGCAAACCCTCTCACCAGCAGAAGCGTGTAAGCGATACTCGCTGAGGCTTCTTGGCACTTAACAGCCTCATTTTGCGCTGGGTAGGAAGAATTGATCCAACATGCCTCTGCAGATCTTACGCAGGTATTCCCCGAGGACCTTGGCAAGAGCTACATTAACCAGGCTGACTGACTAATGTATTGTTTCATGGTTGGCCATTTCTCTATATCATACTTGTCTAGTCTGACACTGTCCCCAATAACTGTTTCATTGCTCGTGTCTTCATTAATTCCTCAAGATGTTTGGGGGTCTTTTGTGCCTCTCCCCCATTTACTGCCCTGCTCACTGAGCTTGTATAAAATGATTTTGCAGAATTGGTAGAAGTTTTAAAAAGTTAGTAATTTCTAACCCTGTCCTTTAATACCCAGTGTTTGCTATAATTTGGCTTAATCGTCTCTAAACCAAATTTCCCATTACTTAATTGAAAAACTTAATGGTTATATCTCGTTATACAGTATTATAAACTTCTGAAACCAAAGCCATTATGGCTAACGAACAGTCATGTTCTTACTGCCACTTTTCTGCCTCTCAAAAATAAAGTTCAGAAGAGCTCATCTGCACAGGTTTTCCTGAGCTGCAATCACATGAAGGACAAGGCTGTGAGCAAGAGAGCCACGTGGAGGGGAAAAACACTAGTGGCAGGAACATGGTATTTTCCACCTGCTCTTGTCTCTTTTATAAGGTTAACCGTATGCTTTCAGTAGCATCACCCTCTAGGTAAACACTCAATTTTATTTTTTTTTTACTTTGCAGTGATAATACTAAAAAGCTATACATTAACAACTGTTCTACAGTTTTAGTCTGTCATTTTCCATCTGGATAACTGCCATTCCACATCTCCAACTTATTTTATTCTGGTGCTTTAGTGATGTGCTTGTCTGGTCCGTAAGTCACATTAGCCAGGGGTCACACCAGAGACATCTGTAAAGGAATCAGTATTTATTACAAGGTCTATATGGGCAGGAAGCCACACAGGGTTGACATTAGCAGAGCTGTGAAGTCCTGCCTGCCATCATCATACCAAAAGTGCATAGAAAAAATTGTACTGCAGAGCTTTCTCTAACCAGCTCACCAAATTAACCTGTGGACTGTACCATACTATTAAAAGGAAAATAATTTTACCACCTTTTTCTCCCCTCATCTGCTCCTTTGTGGCACTCATACAATCTGTGTACCCAGTATCCTTCTAGCTCATCCTTCTTTGCACTGGTCTCCAAAAAAACCCAAACAAACAAACAAACAACCTCACGAAAACAAACAAAAAATAAAACAAAAAAAACCCCAGAGGAACCCCCATAAAAATAAATGGCTATTAGTAAGGACAGACTAACTCTACTGCTTAGAAAAGGTTAATCCACTACCTTGCATTAATGGCTTCTGCTTAGAGTATTTTAGACTCCCACTCTAGATTTCTTCAAGTGCAAAAATTGGCTCCCAGCATCACTGAAGCTCAGCTCATCTATGCCAGTGTGACTTGAGACTCAGTCTTACCATTTCATTACCATTTTTCAACAGCGTTCTGAGAGGACCTGAGTAGACACAGGCTAACGAGAAAGCAATGCTCCTGAAATGCCTGCATTTTCTAGCAATCCACAACGTACATCCCAAAGCCAGCTGTGGTGTTGCCAAGTCAGCATGGAGACAGGCAGTAAGTATCATCTGAACGTGCTGTGAGGATGGAGTGGTAATCACAGGGTGTCAACATTACCTGCTGCACGATTTCCACTCCGAGTTTAGCGATGGTGCTGTTGAAGAGGTTGTCGTGGTGCTGAGCCAGAGCGACCTCCACCTCACACAGCATCTGGTGGTAATTTCAATAATGAGCAGAGTAAGCACCAGGCTTGGATTAGATTTCATGCAGGTAAAAGCTTGACGAGAGCAGGGAGCTCTCTGCTGGCTGTAAAACAGGGAGGGAAAGAAGGACAATTAGCCATAAGAGACTTCTGCCCCAAAATCTTCTTCCTCAGTTTTGGCAACAAACAAGCTTAGAATTAAACAAATGTCACTATCCCTTTTCTGTGTGAATTGGGATTCTTGCAGCACTTTCATTCTGTTATTTTGCATTATGATTAGGTTTAAGTTAAGCAATTAACAGTAGCATTGCTCTTGAAGTAAGTACACCAGCAGGCATGCCACTAGTTAATTCACCAGTTGCCTCACACTGACAATTCCAAGGGCCCATGGGTGCAGACAAATACAATATGTGGTACTAGCCATCATGTATATTGACTTAAGTGTGCCCACAGGCACAAACCAAAATGCAATACAATAACTATTTGCTGCTCTAGGTTAAGTGTGCTCATGGGTACAAGCAAACTCTGTAATGATCAGCTGTTCACCCTCCCAGAAGTACTAGGGATGAAAAACAACATCACTGGGCACCTAAATACAAGCTCCTGATACAAAGGCACCATGCAGCTGTGGGTACTGAAAAACATGAACTGCCTGGGCCTATTCCTAATTGCAGAGCAGTAAAAGACAGGAGAATTTAATGAATAATGGTGTATCAGTGTAGTCAGATTGTGGACAGCCTGATTTTGTCATTAGTTAATAAATCTGACCTTTGGGCCAACAACAAAATAAGTAGCTTTCACCCACATAAAGTAGCTGGAAAGATCACTTAGTCCATGGTACTCACACTCCTCCTAATTCCCTCTTGGGAATTGTCTTAAGACAACACTTAAGACTTCATTATAGTGCCTGAAATATTTTAGGCAATTTTACCATTATCCTATCAAATGATTATTCCAGTTAGCTAATTTCTAATCCATCTGGCATAGTTTAGTCCCTGTTTCGTAAAGAGGAAGAGTTTCTGCATTCCTTTTGGTTCATATCCTTATTTACTTAACTCTTCCAAACTAGATTAGAACAGGTGGTGTGTTTTTTAATCTCTCAGCAAACACAATAAAACCCAGATTTTTTTAGAGGTTTGGCTCTTCTCAAGTTCCAAAAGAGGTCAGTGGCTCAGTCTGGGTCCTTTCAGCCCTAGCAGCTATTGGGTGAGGCTGGTTGGAGTCCATGTCACTGGAACTCCAGGGCTCACTAGCCAGGTGTGGTGGTGCCCTGGCTGCTGCTCAACAAACAAAAGGACTGGCCTGGCTGAGAGCTCTGGTAGGAACTAAGAATCTTCTGTAGTTACTGGAAGGACAAATGGTGACAAAAAGGCACCTCTGAGCTCCAAAGCTACTCCTGGCATTGGCCTGCTGGCTCCTACCTTTGCGAGCTGCCAAGAGTTACAGACAGTGGGGATTGTGTGCCATCTCCACCCTCTTGTTTGAGTGATACCTGTGGGAACTGTCAAACGTTTGCATCTTGCACAGGGAATGCAAAATTCACTTTGCTCTGTTTTGTTTGGCAGAGTTAGATCAAACCATCTTCAAGTCATCTCCCTTGCCTTTCTAGAACATCCAGTAGCACAGCCTGGGAAGAGTTTCTCCCTGTGATTTACAGAGGTATCCAGTCAGTTCCCAGAGCTCAGTTCCCAGTGCTGGTGTGCCAGGCATCTTCTGAAAGAATTTGGTGCCTTGTGCAGTGTACTGGAGCTGGGATTCAGAGACTCTTTTTGACTAGGTTCTATACTAACTCCTAGCATGTAAAAGCATGAACTTCCATCAGCGTAGGTTGGCATAAATGAAAGGATAAAATCCACAGACTGGGAGCTGGTCCATGAAATTGCATGTGTTGGTGTGTGACAGGTTCTAAATACTGAATACAAACATTGGAATTTACACAGAGGGTTGGAAATAGACTCCTTCAAAAGCCACAGGTGGCTTGGGTAAGGTGTAGCAGCTATTCCTGTAACACCTGGAACAGTGTGAAGGACAGCTGTGGCAGGATCTGTTCACAAGCTGTTTTGCCTACTTTTCCTTCTACGTTTTTATCGTTTCTGCATTTCTCTCAAGGACAGGGCAGGCAGTTGGAGTATTTTTTGCTGGTTTTGAATGATGCACATTGAAGCAAGAGCTGAAGGATAAGACAAAGACTGTTTTTAAAATAGTTAGGCTTTAGTGCCTGGTGATGTTTTTTCGAAATACATTTACTGAAGATTTATGTAAAATCTATCTTTTGCCTACTTAAAATATCTCAAATGGATGTACAGGTCAAAATTTAATGCATACGGGTTTTCATTATTTTAAATCATTTGCAATATAAATGATTTACAATGACATCAGACCTTTGTTCTTTGGCTGTCCACCATAAATTGAGGCCTACCCAAATTTCCAACCTTAGCTGTGTTTCTGCATTCCCTGTGCCAGTATCTGTAAACTCAGATCTGTGATCCTTCATATAAATGACTTTCAACAAGGAAAGGAAGGGAACACATAATTTGCCTTAATACAGGTAATTTTGAAAGAGGAGCAAGACCTTTACATAACGAATAGTTGACATCCACAGAAAGGGGAGAACTAATGCTTGTAGAAGTGAAGTCATCCTTGATGAGGGTGGTGCAATCTACCACTTGACCAAATGTGACCAAATGGTCTTTTTGTAGTTGAAACTGCCAGAGGCGATCGACTTCTGTCTTTCTCCTTCTGAATTTTTTCATGTCTTCTTTTTGTCCGTAAATTAATAATGCATTTAATTAATCCAGTTCTGGCCAGTAATGTTGTAGGTAACTGCTTGGAAGACTGAGGTGTTAGGATAAGCCAGGCTCCCAAGGGTCATTCTGCAAGCCCATAGTGAAAAACCTTAGTGACACCTGACACCCAGAGTTGTGCTGTCATTACAAACTTGCTCCTAACAACCATAAAAATTTTGAAACGCTCAGACTTTTTGAAAGACCTTGTGAAAACTGCATTCATTATCGTGTTTGCAAGTTGTCCTATGACAGTTAATGTATACAGACCTTTGAATCCATTACAGCCTGTATTTGAAGCCTTCCCAGCTTGGTAGTTTCTGAAAATTGCTGCCACCAAATAGCTCTTCTGTGGCTACACTATAAGAATTAAACCCTGAATTCAACCCAGGTTCTCATCTGTGGATATCATCCCAAAACCTATGACATCAAGACTCCACCACACCTCTAATTTCTACTCATGAAGCTGAAAGACACTTAAATCTGAAACAAACATTGTATTTTTGCAAACTGCCCACACCACTTAGCCTTGACACAACCCCCTTCGTGCTCTGTCAGAGGATGGATTTCTGTTTTCACTGTTTCATGCATTATTGCTCATGCATGTAGTTTTAAATATGCCTCCCAAATTTGACCTGCCTGAAGAATTGTAGTAATCCTGAGCCCTATCACAAATTACAGCAATATCCTAAGGGGAATCCTACTGCTGACATTCAGGCTGTCTGTGCAGTCCTCTAGGTATAGGAGTGTCTGACGAGGCCCATTTATCTCTCTTTGTTGTCTTTCCTACAATGTTTGTCCTTAACAAAAAACCAGCACCGCCAGCAATCTTAACCCTTAAGTCAGAGCAGGGTCAGATGTTGTGGTGGTTCTGCATATGCTTTTGTGCATTCCAGTTTTCAGTGGCTTTACCACAATGAGATCCAGTGAGAAAATCTCAGTGTAGTCCTGATTGATGTGCAGGAGCGCAGAGGAGAGCAAAAGCTTTTAGTATCTTGGGAAGTAGTTAGGGATTAAGGCCAAGGAAAGGACAGTCATGTCAATTACATCCTAAAAAAATAAAGTTCAAGTGAAAGTCCTGGCTCCTGGACTGCTTCTGGGCTGGCAAATGTTCACAGTTTCCTTGGCAGATGCTGCTGAAAGCTAATGGACCCATTTAGATCCCCTCCCATACACCTTGGCATCAGTTTGACCATTCTGAGGGAGGCGTGGTGGGAGTCTGATAATTCAACATTTTTTTCTGAAATGAAATTAGGGAATGCATTCAGTATTTTAAGATCTCTGATGCTCTCTTGTCGGGAATCTCCACTGAACCCAGCACTTCATTCCAGATGTGACTGAGGGAAGAAAACCTCATGCAAAGTGCAAGGCTGACACCTGGAGGGACTGTGAGAGGCAGATGGGGAGCCTGGAGCAGGCATACATCCTGCACCACAGCTGAGTGGGGAAAGCTCAGAGGGGGTGGCAGGTCCCAGGATTTGAAAATATGCTTTTCTAGTGAAGGGATGCTTACAATATGCTTCTGATTCCCCTTTTCCAACAATAAAGAAAAATACAGATTTTTATTTCAGATTTTCCATGCCTATTTTTAGGAGTAGAGAAGAAACACAGGAGCTGTGACTGTGTCACTTAATTATTCACTTCTTCCATGCTCAGAAATATTTGGATCAAAACTTGCCTTGGTCAATAAGCTGCTAAAAATAATGCAAGGTTATTTTTTCAGTTGGTTGGTCTAATATATTTGAATTGCTGTGTATCAGACTTCCTACTGCTTTGCCATTTGCTTAACTCTGTGTTGAGTTTCTGAAACACAAACTTGCAGAGCAATTCCTGCTGTCAAAGCTGCCACTGGAAGATTTGGTATTAGGTAGTTTTCTTGTCTGGGTCTGCCAGCACCCACTTTAAGGCTTTTCCTGAAGCTGATCCTAATCAAGGAAAGCAAGACAACTTGTGGGACAAAGTCTTCATGCTTTTCAAAGTTTGCTTTCCAGCCTGGCAGTCACTCTTTCATAACACCTGCTCAAATCTTTTCAGTAATTTCTGTTTGCTGCCAGGAATTATCTCAGTATTAGTGAATGCTTGTTTTGCTTGATCTAATTTTAGAATACATTAATAACTCAGTTATTTACTGTTTTGGCATTACCATACATTTAGTAGCTCACAGACCCAAAGATCAGATGTCCATTACATATCCTTAATTCTCTTTGTCATTTCCAGTGTGGTTCCAATCATAAAATTTGCTTATCAGTGAGTAGTTGCTTACAGAAATGGGAAAAATAAACCAAAAAAACACAACAACCAACAGTTATTTTCAGAACTCTTTTATGCAGTTCTATTATCTCACCTGCAGTACAGCTCCCTGAATCTCCACATGTCTTCTCTGGTGTACCTTGATACTGATTGACTGCATTTCTTTCCCTTCTAACCTTCTGACTCCCAAACTATCACTGATGCTCAGTTCAGCCCTATGTGCATACTAAACCACTACAAACATTCTCCACCCAGACTCGCCTGACAGGTGAGCCATGAAAACACTTGCTCCATTCTGGCAAGCAGAAAAGAGGTGCATTGAAAGCTTCAGGACCAGCACAGGGCATGGGGTGTGCTGGGGATGCTGCTTTCCAGCAGAGACCTGGAGGCCCAATGCCATCTCTGTGGCAAACTGTTTCTTCAGTGCTTCTCATTAACTGTGCCATGACTAGCAAGGCAGTAATATCTTTCTCCCCTCTCCACCCAGACAATACTGCCAATGCTGGATTGTCAGTTATGCTGAATTACACTGGATGACTTGTGGTTACTCAGTGATGTGGACAAATAACAATTCAAGATCAAGAGTGAACCCTGGCCACTAAACTTGTTTTACTTGTGACTCGTTCCAGACTTAAAACTTGGCTCTTGCTGACATTTTATTAACCCAATTTGTCATCCTCCTAACCCCCATTATCCAACCCAGGCAGATTTTTTGCTTTGAAAAGATGTATAGATAGCTTCCATGCAAATTCTAAGTAGAGCCAGGCGCCACAGCTAGATTCTAGAGGGAGTTACAGTCATGAGGCATGTGCTGGTTAATAACTTCTATTCTAGATGCTTCCAAACTCAGTGACCATTCTCTCTGTTTAGGTATTGTCTGGACTCTCATTCCTGCAAAGCAGCTTGGCACCAGTATGGGGGAGTGTCCAAATTCATATCTTCAGACCTGTGTGTGTTCCCAAAGAGATCAGCAAAGGTAAACTTAAGCACATATTTAAAGTTAAGGACATTCTCTTGCTTTGGAGTTGGAACTCTGACTGCCCCTTCCTAAGTGACTCCCTCTGAATCTTACAAAAAGAAAGCCTTCAAGTTAAGAATAACTTGCTGCCTTCAGGTGAATTCATCATTTCCATCTTGAAGAGAAATCCAGGAAGCATCAATAAATCTGCTTTGACAGTGGAGTAAAGAGCTGCAAAAGGAGTAACCTGTCAAGGTAATGTGACTTCATTTCTCAGAGAAAGATCCTTTTTATATAAATGAAATAAAAATGCCAGCAAAGTGAAATAGCAGGAAATGTCACACTTGATTGTCCCTCAGTAGAACAGAAATTAAATAAAAAGAAGACAAGGTAAGCGACAGGGTTTTACACTTAATGAGGGAAGTAATAACACAAACTGAGAATAATAACATCCACTGAAAATCTGGGCACAGCAACCTGAGTATGTCAAAGGGGTGTGTTCCCACAGAAACATTCATTTAATGTACAGGTTTTTCCTTGAACAAAAGGCGGTTTCTGTGCTGGGAGTGCAGGATTCGTGGAGATACTGTGATCGGACATACGGGGGCAGCCTTACCTGCAGGTTATCACAGTCTTGCAACACCGTGGCCGGGTCGCTGCAGCCACCGCTTTGGCCTCCCGGGTTCCCATGGCCAGCTCTAGAGCTTCACCCCTTTCTTAGCAAGGGACCCATGCAGCCTTTCTAGATTTCCTTATTGAAAGGGTGAGCACTGTCCCTTTAAATAAACACAGAGATCTCAGTCCAAATGGGAGCTGAAGCCCCGGCTACTCTCAGTTATGAAACCTCCCTTTCAGAGCTCACAGGCTCGGGGGCCGCTGCTACACTCCGAGGTTAATAATCAGTTTTAATATTCACTTAGGGGGCTGTAAAAAAAAATGAAAATTTCCTAATTTGAAAATGGGCTTGATTGGCAGCTTTATTATCTCTATAAGGTGCGTGGCATTCCACACAATCAAGTCATTTTTTAAAATAATCTCACTGCTTAAGTCGTACATGCTGCTAATTGCATTTTAATAAGTCTCTTTAAAATCTTTCCATATTTTTTAATATCCTAATATTAGATAAGTGATTGCTGGGGACACTGGAGGGCACTGAGGTTTATAGAAAGAGGAACACCATAATGAAGCTTCATTGGGATGGCATCTCCAAACAATTGCTGTGATAGCAACACTCCCAAGCTTGGAGAAATGCCAGCCATTCCCCCGCCAGAACTGACTCCGGCACAAGCCTCCCTGGCTCAGGACTGACACAGAAAATGGATGCTTTATGCAGCATAAAATGGCCTCTTTCCATCTTGGAAATGACTTAGGAACTGTCCACTTTGGATTTGGAAAGGATTTGGGTATTGTTTTTTCTCCATTGAGCAATGACTTTGAAAGACATTTTTATTTTGCTTGGTTCTGGCTTGAAAATGAAAGTTCATATGTTGTTGGTTTTTGAATTGTGTCAAGGTTAGACAGAAGGAAGATTTTTTTTACCAGCACTATACAGTAGCAGACGATGGGAAAGGCTTCCATGGAATTAGAAATTAAGGCTGCAAGTAGATGAGATCTCAAAGATGAAACCCAGTTGGGAAAGTGTTCGGGAAAAATGTAGTATGGTGTGGGATTATCGGGTGTCTCTACCTCTTACATGGGACAGGGAGGATTATCCAAGAACACCAATCCACACTTAATCACTCTAAAATTAAAAACCAAACAAATAAAAAAAGCAAAGTACTCAATCAACAGGGGGGCTGAACTGACAAACTACAGATTCAAGTACCCTGAAACCCAGAAAATTTCCAACTGAGATCCAACTAGGATCCCACGTGTTACCCCACGCATCCACAGGGTTAGCTAGTGCAGCAGTTACAACCCAGTGGTGCAGGCAGGTACTCCACGGCATTCAATGTGCAGAGCCCAATATTGTCTATTGGAAGTCTGTTTTATATCAAAAGTGCTTTCTTCTCTCTGTATATAAAGTTGTGTTTCTCCAAATTATGACTGTTGGGCAACTAATGCCACTTTCAGTGTAATTTAACACCATTGTCCATGAGGGAGAAATATAATCCCAAATTAATGTGTAACTGACTTTTAGGGAACTTTACTGGGATAAGGGGACTTTTTTTGCCAAAAGAGAATGGCAATGCCAAATTTTACATTATATTGCATTTTATCCTCTGCAATTTGCATACTGGGACCTGAGATCAAAAAGTTATTTTGAGAACAATAATGACTTTAATGTATTGCCTGCATTTATATGGTTTTTCCTTCTGATTAGTCTTCTGAAATCATACTATAATAAATCACAATATCAGTTTCAGTTTTAAAAATAATCAAGGTTCTAGCAGTTCATTATTAGTAAAGGAAACCAGAGAAAATGTGATATCTTCTTGAAGATTCAAGACCTAGGAAAGAAATACAGAGAATCTGTAACTTTTTTCTTTCAAGTCTCATATTTAAGTAAAGTTGTTTTTTGAACCCAAAAATTACTTTTAATACTTGAAATGGACAATACTGATATAAACATCTTGCATTAGTTTGTTTGAAAGTGAGCCATTTTCCAACTAACTGAAGCTCTGTCTATCCATGTGTTTTTTCTGTACATCATCAGAGAGTCCTTGGACTCAGTCCATTGTATCTTTAGGTCTGATCTTACTCCCACCGAAACCCAAAGGATTGCCAATTAAAAATGGATCAAGCTCAATTTTACCATATAGTACAAATAAGAATAGTTTGTTAATACTAAATTTCTGCTACTAGTTGTGCATCTTTCTGGTTTTAAGGTGCATGAGATGCCACTGTAAAGAAATCAATGTATCTGACATAAGCCATGACATAGAAAAGGGTTGTCATGTCTTCCTCTCTTCTTCTCCTTTTTTTTTCTTTTTTTTTTTTTTTCCTTCTGAGAATAAGAGCAGAAGGTCTTGTTTTGCACTGACAGGCTGGGAGGCACATGTTCAGCGAACTTCTGCACAGGAAGTAAATGTCCAGGTCATATTTATCCCTTTTCATGTGGTTCTTTTAATCCCCCAGATTGGGTTTCAGAGGAGTTTTACAGTTTCAGTTTTACAAAGCAAACCTTCCTTTAATGTTGGCATTTTAAAGAAAAAGCTTCAGTCAAAACATGTGTGTTTTACATCAGCCAGATGTGATGTTCAGGGGAACAGGCCACAATGTGGCAGCCAGCTCTGCTGCAAAAGCTGGACATCAAATGGGACCTACTAGTCCCCAATTGAGGGATCAGCCTCTTGAATCTCTCAGCCAGTGCAAAAAAAATATTTTTTTTTAGAAAAAGTCTCCAAGAACCCCAAGAAAGTTACAGATTTTGAGCATAGCAAACATTGCTACAACTTGCATGCCATTATTATCCTGTATGGCTACATGACAGAGCACAGCCCTACTGTGCACAGACCTGTACACCCAAAAATGTATTCTTGCCTAAAAATGGTTAAATTAAAACAAAACAAGAGGTGTTAAGGGCAGCAGAATTATATTAACATGTCCAGCACTGCACCAGAGTCAGTGGCTACTCCAAAAATAAAAACTGACTCTTCACAACTCCCACTGAGCTTCCCTGTCCCTGTAACCTGCTCTTTCCAGTGCCTAATTATAGTCATTTTAATTAAAAAACAATGAAACACAGTCGGACTCTTAACTTTCTCTAGGATTTAACTCACAGCCATGCCAGGTGGGGCAGGTCCCATTTTCAGCTGTCCCTTCTAAGTTACGGTCAATTGTGACAGGGCAAGGACTTTTTTATACCTCTGAAAGCCCTTCCTGAGAGCGTTCTGTGGACACAGCTGGAGTTTACACTGGAGAGAAGGCTTTTAGCAGCCAGTGCTGTGGCTGGTGGGTCAGCAGGGCTCATGTCTGTGGGAGACTGAGGCCAGTTTAGGGGCCCGAGGCAGCCACCATTTCCTGTTGTTTTTTGCCATTTTTCCTCCTCCATCAGGAGGAGCAGGTGTCAGTCTCCTGCCATGGCTACCTATCCTTACAGTCTATGCAGCACTGTCTGGCTGTGTCATCTACATGGAGCTGTGCTAGTTCCTCAGTGAGCTGAGTACTGGGCACCCTCTCCGTGGCCACCACGTTGTGACCGTTGGAGGCCCCTGACCAGCCCCAGGGGCTGTTGCTGCTCTGAGCTGGGCCAGTTGAGACTGGGCTGGGGTCGTTAAGGCTGACCTGTGGCAGTTGAGGCTGGACTGGGGCAGTTTAGGCTGATCTGAGGAGGTTAAGGATGAGCTGGGGCAGTTGAGGAAGTTGAGAAAAGGCTTCGGCAGAAAAAGATGCTCTGAGACAGAACTGAGGAATCTGAGACCTTAAAATTCATCTTACCAGTGTGTGTGGCCTCCAGACCTCTCAGCAGGTGCCTCACCCCCCTGCCACGTCCTCACAGTTATCTGGGCAGGAGATCCCCAAGGGAGCACCTTCTGGAAACAATCCATGGAAAAGTCTCTATAGTGAGTAGTAACTTCTTCCAGAAGAGCCACCACAAAGTGTCGCACTACACCAAGACCCTGTCTGTGTGGCACAGCAGCCATCCTGGGAGTCCTGGGAAAGCAGCTCTGTACCTCTGTTCCTGTACCACCAATGGGTGAGTATTTTCTTTGTTTCCAAAATTAAGCACTTTTCCTTGGTCAGTAAGCTGCAGGGCTGGCATTTGAATTCTCTGGAGTAACAGCTATGGTCTCTTGATTTGAGACCATTTTTTTTTTCCTTTGAGTTAAGCCAAGGTCACTGGCTTGGGCTCTGCATTGATCTCCTTGAATGATATAGCTAGGTTTTCCACAGAGTTGCCTGCTTTCCTTGCTGTAGCTAGGCATAGATTTTGTCTTTACTGTGGGCTAAATGGTATGGTCAGATGGCCTGCAGTAAATTTTGCAGGGGGTTAATTTAATGTCCTGGAATCTGGGTGGCTGGCTGGAGTAAGATTGGAATATGTTGTTTCTCTGGAGTGAATCTGAAGCAAGTATACTTTATAAGCTGTCCTGTATGGTATATCTATTCCAAATATCCTGGAAAAAGCCTATAAGAGTGGTTTATTCCTTCATGGGGAGCTGGGTTGAGTAGGATCATGTTTGGGCATTGGGATTATCTGGATGTTGCACTGAGCTGGAACAACTGTCTGTCTTTTCTTGGGAGCAGGAGAAATGCCATAAAGACAAGGAAACCTGATTAAGTTGTATCTTATGTCTGGATTTTTCTAAGCTTTTTGTACTGACCAAAGTGAGGCTGAAGTGTCTTTTAGAGGGTTTAGCAGATGTTATATTTGGTAAAACCAGATTTTGCTCTCAGAGCTGGTTAGATTTGCATAAGCATCTCACAAGCTTTTTAGTCAACTAGTGCGCCCCCAGTTCTCTCTGTCTGGTAAATACCTTGATAGATAGCACAAATAAATAAATAAATGTAAACATACATAGTTGTGTTTTTTCTTTTGAAGTGTGTGAGTATCGAGAGCTTGATTGTTATTTATGCTTGGCTGTTCCTCTCATCTCCACTCAAGATTTCTACATCTTGTTAATTGATATTGTTGCTATCATGCTCTGCCTTGCATTTTTAAGGCTGTCTGACTGAAGTTAAACTTAAGCTGATACAAGCAGCAGCAGATAATGAAGCTATTTTTTAGGAAGTATCAATTACCAGCAGTTTTGTCTTATTTCACTTGTATAAAGGCTCTTCACTACCCCTAGAAATTAGTCCTGAATATAAGGAACAGGAAATCTAGAAGTTTTTCTACTATCGGCTTCTTAAAGCTAGAACATTTGCTATAGAAGGCTGGATTAACATTAAATTCTTGGCTGAAAACCACTCTAGCAGTGAAAGAAATAACCCCCAAAATGTTATGATACGAATAAAGTAATGTACCACAGTGACTCCCTTTCCAGACCACTTGCCCCTCATCCAGAAGGAAGACAGCCATGGTGTGATTGGCCAGTGTAGGAAGAAGGGAAGGTGGCTTTCTCTCATGCCTTCAGATCACAAAATCCACATACCTAGGATGAAAGTCAAATGGCTGTGGCAGAAATCTAGGAAATAGATGGTTAGTCCTGAATTTACCACATATTCTCTATGTGACTGGGTCCATTCCATTCCATTTGCCATTTGCCTTGCTTTCCTCTGCAACAATCCTGTGATAGAGAGAGACAACAGAAAAAAAATCCATCAATGGCTGTGAGGCACTCAGCTGTTGTGGTCAGATAAGTACCGCAGTGAAGGAAACTCCTCTAAGTATCTATTAAGGACAGCACTTCACAGGGCTCTTGCCCCTTCTATCCAAGGTGCATGAAGCATTCCATCAATGCTACTCATACTCCTTCAATACCCCTGAGAAGCAACGCATTATAAATCCCATTTTACAGATGGGCGAACTGACTTTTCCCCAAGTCCCAGAGTGGTTCAGTGACAGAGCTGGGAATTGAACCATTAGACATTTCCCTCTTCATGACAGCTCTGTACAATCCCAGGACTCATTTATTTTCCCTAATAAAAAAGAAGTAAACAAGTATTTTCTTGCTGAGACCCACTGAGGATGGGGGATTGGGGGAAAAATGGAAGTAAAATTAAAAATAAAATGACATAATTCCCTAATGGCCCCAAGTTGTCCAGTCTCCTTTACATTCACACTTCTCTTTGTTATGTTTCCTTGAAGTTGAACCTCCCTGGAGAAGGGAACCTCAGAGTTTCTGGTGCTGGGGAAGAAATGCTTCAAGAAAAAGAAAAATAATCGCAGCTGCAATGTTAAAAATAAGAAGCTAATCAAAGGCAGCCCATGTGGGCGCCACTTTCATCTCTCATCTTCAAAGAGGTGCAAACAAACATTGTTGGCGTGCCAAGCAGCAGCCTCAGCGCCTGATGGTCCCATTACTCCTCCAGCGTCCACCCTCCCTTTCCATGCTGCTGAGCCCGTAGGCAGGGGACTCCAGGATTACTGCCAAGGTGGGAATCTCTAGTCACCAGAGGGGGAACCACATATGGAATTTCTCTGTGGATCCAAATCATTTCATAACAAACATACTTGTGCCCTATAGATCATTCCTTGTACTGTTGCCTTTCTAGTGACAAGAGTAACATCTCTCATTCCCTAAGATGCTGAAAAGCTTCTAGATCAGAGCTTTTGTTCTAGTGCTTTGAGGTATTTTGTTTTCCAAAGATCTGGTTATTTAAAAAAATAATGTTCAGGCTCTGATGGAATCCAGATGTACTTAGTGCAGCAGAAGACTGTGGGTTAGTAGTTAAAGTGATGGCACTTACGGGAATTTGATGTGCTGGGTCTCCTCCCAGCACTTATGACAACTTGCCTTGCAGTCCATGCACCTAATAGATTTGTACCTCAGTTTACCTGAGTTTACCTGCCTGAACACAAGCCTCACTGTTCCTTCACACCCTAAGGCAGTTCGTATAATGAGTTAACTAACTTTGAACGAACCTGTTTAAGTATCAAACCCAAGGTATAGTGTGATCCTGTGTCTGAACTAATGCAACTTAATGTATTACAGGGTCATCTTAAGTGTGGTAACACTGAAGCATTGCTCCAGAATGGGGCGTGCAAAGAAAATGCAGATTGCTATGTGCTGTATAGGGCACCATTGGATTATGTAGCTCAGATTAAGAGGAAGAAGGGTAAATAAGGTGGTAAACAGGGTGAGGAAAAGGATTGAACTCTTTCCCTCAGTATTGAGATTTTCAGTGGATGAGGGAGAGTAAAAAAAGAGAATTTGTTCTGTGTATGTTTTCCTGCGTTGTTCAGAGCAAGAGTGAAACATCACTCAAGGGTAGTGCCCTCCTATAGAGAGGATCCTATGGAATGAGGATACAAGAGACCCATTAAACTCCTGAGCTCTGCCACTGCTCTTGTGCATATTTTTAGGCTGCTTCACCAACTGCAAAGCACTGATGGTTTAGATAGATGGCTTTGAAAGCCATAGATTAAAAGAACTAAATATTATTTCTTGGAACTGAATTGCATCTTGATGTTGCCAGAACCTTGGCGAGCAGATGTCTTTACCACCTTGTACCTGACTCAGGCTTTCCCGTTCTGTTAACATGAGTGGCATTCCAGTAGCTGCAAGAACAGCTCACTGTGGTGGTCATGCACCTACAGAAGCTCTGTGGGGCCTGCCCTGTGTTTCACAATGAGAGGCTGGGAGATGGAGGGGAGGGAGTAGAATTAGATCCAGCTCATTGTAATGAGGAAAGCCTGTCCTATCCAGGAAAGGATTCAGTTGGGAGGCTGGAGGAATATGGATGATACAGGGAGGGCACCAGGACATCTGGGACCGCCATTACTGGCAAGAATAAAGGTGCTTTGCATAAGAGCAGGACACAGTCACAGGGGAAGAGGAATCTGCTCCCAAGTAGCACTGATTCCCCCTCCCCTCTACAGTGCACAACAAGATACAGATTAGACCATTACACCCAGGGGAAGCCACAGAGTTGCACTCTTTTTCATGGACAGTAGCAGGAAATCGGTGGATTGGAACCAAATGGGGAGCCTTACTCAAACCAGATGTGACCCCAGGGAGATCAGAAATGCTGAGATGTTTTTGCTTTGACATATCCGCCAGTGCTGAAGGTGGGGGTAGCTGAGGGTGGCAGCAGCCAATTAGATGCTGCTGGATTATATCATGCTGGTAATAGGCCGGATGGCTTTTAACACAGAAAGTTAGAGGAGACCCTTCTGCTGCTACATAGTCAAAACCATGAGTGTATCCCAAATTTTAGTTGGCTCATCACCTGCTTCGGCAGCAAGACTTTGGTCTGGGACTTTCACAGCCATACCACATCTGTAGGCTACAGTCTGTTGTGATCAAGCACTGCTGACCAAAGGTATCCTCTATTTCCATTCAGCAGACTTCATAAAATAACTTGAGTCCGTTTGGATGGGGAAACGAGAAAATTAAAGCATCATCATACTGTGGTGACACATGCTGTGGGATCCATTTTAAGTCCCAGCACCAAAACCACCACTATCTGCAACTGGATTTTACCTTGGCTCTTCTGTATCTAATTCTGCCCTCTTGCTTAATGGTAATTAATTTTCAAACCTTAGGAGACAGTGATGAGTGTAGTAGTGAACTGGGTGCACATTTTGCTTAAAGACCTAGCTGTAGGTTCCTATGATTAGGTGAGGTTATTTTTCTTACTTGTATGAGTTAAAGCCAAATTCTGACATTAATAGTCTCCAAAAAGTCTGAAATTCTATCACTTTAAAGCTCTGAAGTCAGGTAAGTACAAAGTAATCCAATGTAGTCATTCATTTTCAGCTCTCTTGATTATAAAAGCTTGATGCGTGAGTTTTTTGCTTATTTGATTCTGGTAATAATGAAATGAAATGAAATGACGGGAAATCAGTTGCTCTGCTGGTGCTCTCACTCTGTCTCTTCCTTCATCCTCTTTGTCTAAATAAGGAGTACAAAATTAACTTCAGTTAGCATTAAATTCTTTCAGAGGCTTTGAGGACTGTGATCAGTGTGTCCTTTATTTTGTGCCAGGCCACAGGACACTTGTAACAAGAAGGCAAAAATCCCTTGTCCAGCCTGTTTGCTTCTCTGCTGCCACCTTAGAGGGAAGAATTAGTTAGTGAATTACCCTGGGTGAGAAAGAGGCTGCATTAGATCAGTGTGTTTCACAAGGAACCCCTGAAGTCATGGAAACCTTCTTGGTCCCATACCAGCACAAACTGTTCCTTCTTACGGTGCTGTCTACCCTTGCACAAATACTACTGCCATGTTTTACCTGTTAATTATGAATATTTCTGTGGGTGAAGCTGTTACTATTTTTAGGAAGCCTGCACCTAGTCAGTGTCCGTTGAAATCCATCACTGTTTATCTGCTGACTTTTGTAAATTTTGGGACAGGAGGTTTCTGCTTAGCCTAGAAAATAATTCTGTCCTGTTATATCTGCCCCACCAGCTGGAGGGGCTGGCAAGCCAAGAGGGGGCCTACCAGTTAAGAGCAGGGAGAATCCAAGTACTTTCTTGCTGTGTGCCCTGTAAACGTCAGGCAATTGAAGGATAAATTCTCCATTGTTTTGACTGAGTTGTGCTTTGCACTCTCCTAGCATAGGTGTAGATATGAAATCTGGGGGAGGAGTTGGGCAGACTGGAGTTGGGTAAACTGGAAAGAAGCCTGTGTCTGCCTGCAGAATGTCTCTGGCATCAGAATGAACCTAGGCATCATCCAGGAGGAGTGAGATGCAGGGAATATGGACCTAATGATACAACAGGAGCATGTTTCTGGGGACGCTGTCAACACTCTCATGCTTTATAACTCTATCTGACCCCTTCCAGGGAGGGTGAGGTTCTGGTTTACATTAGCCCAGATGAGATGCAGTGTTGACAGAACTCAGCAAGGTTTGCAGTGGAGTTTTGCTCACTGGCCGCCCCATGCAGTAACGGAGCCATGCATGGTGAGTGTTGCCAACTGGGTTCCTTATAAAACAGTTTGAGGGTGCAGCTTCTCAAATGATGGAGCAGAACCTCCTCCTTCTCCTTCCCCAAGAATTTTAGTCACAAGTAGCCCACAAAACCAAAATAGCTGTCTAAGAACAAGCTGGATTTCATTCTGCTTCTGATGGTGATTGAATGGTGTTTGGCATAGAAGTTTCATTCTTCACTGTGAAGGCCAAATTGCCCAGTTTGTTGTCTGAGTCCCAAAAGGAATGAGTTTAAGGCATAAGAGTCACAGAAATTCCTATCTGCACCACAGAATATTGTCCTGCTCCACCAGTGAGACAGTGGAAAGTGCTGTAGACTTGTAAAGACTGTTTCCTCGTGGAAAGGTCCAGAGGGATAGAGGAGGGTGATCTATGCAAATGTGTATTCCACATTCTTAGCTCACTCTGCAGAATCCTTGATAAGATTTACCCCTGAAGGTAAGCATGTTTCTCCAAGCGGGATTTATTTCACTACTTGTTAAGTGACAAATGAAAAAAAAATCTGAACACTGGGATGTGGTCTTACCCTTTATGTTTCTAAGACCCTGCAGAGTTCAAGCTACCCTGAAAGTAGAGAGTTGCAAGAAGGCTAAATAATCTGCAAATCAGTGCATTTTCCTGAAGAAAATGATAATTGGCTTCTCTGTGAAGCACTTTCCAGCCAGTTTGCATAACCTTTGCTTGAAAACTAAACAGAATTGACCAATTTTGATTTATAGCAACTTCCTTTGGCGTGTGCTCTGCTGTTTGCATCATTGCCATGGCAGCAAAGGAACTCTATTTGTCCAGCTACCTCGTCACATCCTGGCCTTACATTGGAGACCTGATTCAAAAAGGGAAGGAAAGCTAGTTAGCATTCAGGAAATTGGAGGTCAAATGTAATTTTTCCTATTCTGCTCTTGCACATTATCCTTTCAGACTGAGAAAGAAAAGCTGAGCATAACCTCTTTACATTTAGAAAGCTGCTTTTTTCTGAGGGTCTTAAAGACTTCATAAAGCTGTGGTGAAAGTTTCTGGTTTTCTCTGGCCCATGTGGTCTGAGCACAATGGATTTTATGCTTATGCACAGTTAGCCAGTGTTAAATGAGTAGCACAAACCCAAGACACTGAAAAAGGGCAAGAGAAGTGGGAACTGATTTTAAGACAGTGGATGGAGTCAGCTGAAAAGGCAGGAAGTGTTCATTCTCCAAAACAAGGAGTTTCTTCCTTTCATGTGGGGTTGAAGAAAGACAGAGAGAGGTGTGAGACATGAAACACAAAGACTTAAATTCAAGACTAGGTCTGGAATTCTTGTATACAAGCACACAATGATAATATAGGATGAAAGTGGGGTTCACCTGTGTCCAAGAGCTTAAAGTTTATTTGAGACTTCATCAATTCCCATCTCATCTCATTCCGCTGAAGTAATAGATTTATTCAGTGGCTCTTACTTAATCCTTTGGGGTACAATCCTTACTTAACCCTTATTTTGGTGTGCTGATTTTGCTTATATGATCAGGCTTTTAATATGGTTCTTGATTGTTGGCAAGTCCTCCTCTCCAGCTGGGGTCCAAATTCTCACATGATCCAGAAACTGCTGTTCAGTGTTGGTGAGATGCTTGGGTCTACTCCTTTCCATGAGTAGATTACCTGGTGCAACAATGTCAGAGCAAAAGGTTCTGTGGTTCCCAGCAGTTATTGCAGGCATGGATTTAGCATGAGATAAGTTAACTCAGAAATTCTCCATTGTTTTTTAAGAGTCAGACACTGTGCTGGGAAAATGGTGTAAAAAAGCAGGCTGGATTGGGGTGTTCCTTGAAATAGGCAGACCTGGTATCCTTGGGGAAGGATTGATGATGGGGTCAGATAATTCACTCTTCATTTTAAGTCTTCTGTTTGGAGTAAAGGAACAAGTCTGTTAAAATGTTTGCCCAATACTTCTGGGCCAACAGTTAAAATTATACTTATTCTAATACATATCCATACATTTGGTGACTCACTGATGCAAATCTGCTTGACTACTTCCAGAGGGGGTTGCAGCAGGCGTGGCAGAGGAAGAGACAATCTGGTTCCTGGGTTGAAGCCCTGGTGTGAGATTTCTGCTCCTTTACATGCCCTTGAAGCTGGGATGGTCTGGGTGGGGAGTCTGGATTTTGCTTGTGGTTTGCGCTCTTTCTGCGGCTCTTCAGCAAGACCTGACTGAAGTTCTTCACTGAGACAATGTAATTGGGACATAAGTGAATTCCAGTCAGTTCGGGAAACACATCCTTTCAGTTCCTGAAAACATGCTATTATTAATTAATGAGCGCAAATACTAAGGGGGCCGCACGCCTTTCGTTCCTTGGTCTCAGACTTATGTCTCTCCATTCGTCTCTTCTTGCTAAATTTTTCAGTGTTTTTAACATCAGACTGATGTTACGTATAATTACCAACTTTGCACCAAAATTATATTTGACATGGCTTGTGTGGGAAATTAGAGCATTTCAGAGACTACAAATTCACCTGGGAAGATGAGCCAGGCAAGACAAGGCAGCGCAGAGTGGAAGTAATTTGAATATTACATGTGCCCTCCTGAAAATGCCAAAATCATTTAAATTGCTAGAAAGGATATTTTCTCTAATTAGCTGTGTGTGCTGGAGGGTTCATAATAATGCACTGAATTGTGGAAGAATGGACTGGCAGAATAGAGGCTGCCTGTGCTCCATAGGGGGCAGAGGAGAACTGGCACTAAGAAGACTTCCCCCCCTTTCTTCCCTGAAAAAATAGAGATATTTATCATCCCTGCAGCTATTTACAATGATACCTCTCTTTTTAAGTGTATAGAGAATGTGCCCTGTTACCCGGTCCTCCATGGTATTAGCTACTGAGGGAACCCCAGGAGCAGGGCTAGCTGTGCAGCTGTGCCCCAAGCTCAGATCCTGCTCTATTTGCTGTTTCAGGAGGCTCTAACTGCCTTAGCTCTGCTCCACCCTCAGGCATCACTGCACTGCTCTCTGACACTTCTTCAGTTTCACAGGGTCCCACAAATACAGTCTCCATTCCCCTCACTTTGCTTTTTTCTCCCTGGGGCCCTGCTGGTAATGTTCTCACTTCCTTCCACAATTACAGTGATAGCCCTAGTTACGCCAAGCCAAATCTGTAATTTTTTTTATTCCTTTTTAAATTATCCTGATGACTGTAGACATTCTGGGGAGAGGTATGCAGGGAGAGCAAGAGGCAGAGACACTCTCACGGATCTTCTCTCTTCCTGGCATTGATTGTTTAAGCACTAAACCATTCGCTGACTCTTGTGACTCTAAATGATGTGGGGCTTTTTTGAGGTTTTCCTCCCCACAGCTACAGAAACCGCACTGGAGCACGAGTCTCTCTAATGTGAGGGCTTCCACTTGTGACTGTGGAGTGAGGCGGCTGCTGCTGGTTCCATCTCCTTTTCTGCCATCACCGTTCCTGTGGTTTCTGCTTAGTTACATATTCATTTTTATAATGCAATTATCATCTTGTGGGATGAAGGAGGGGAAGACACCCTAATTAGCTGCTTAAAGCACTTTAAAACTGCATGTGTCCATATCTTTAAAGGAGTCAAAACTGTAGACTGGATGCTGTTACACTGTGCCGTGTGTTTCCAGTGCTGAGTGTCACAGGTAACAAAATTGTACCAGCATTGTCTGATCCATGCCATGGCAGTGATTTCCCATTTAACTGTCACAGGGTCTGGGTCCTATTGCTTCCTTACACCACAAGGTATCATTTGCACCCTGGCAAAGGGGATGTAAATTATTACCCTGTTGAGCAAGAGGGGAGTTTTGGCTTGGGAGCTTTTCAGAAGTGCTTTATATGGAATGAACAATAACACGAATTTCAAGACAGGGTAGAAGTGGGGTTTAAACTTCCCCACACCCATATGTCTTCCAGGTATCCTGAAGTACTGCAGTCTAGGCTAGGAGGTACAGAGACGTATTTCCCATGAAATTGGAACTAGGTGCCTGCATTTCCCTGTGGAAAATTTTCTGTCTCTTAACTGCGTGGAAAGGCTGGTTTGTAACAGCAAAGAGGAACTAAATATTGGCCAAGGATGCCAAGGCTAATACCTGCTTTTTGGGAAACTGCCCTCACATCTTTAGTGTCCACAGAGTGGCTGGGCCCTGTGGTTAAGGTTTCAGTGTGGTCCTTAACTTGCTTCTCTTAGAAAGATGAAGAGCTGAGTTGATTTGAGAATATTACTCCTGGATAGTCCATTGATTCTTTCGCTTGATTTCTGAGGACTGCAGGCAGGAGTGATGCTTGCAGTCTTCCAAAGCACACATGCCACAGTTTGTGAGCATCACAAGCCAGCAGCCTTTTCTGGGTGATAATGTTCTTGGAGGTTCAGTACCAGGGCCTGGTATCAATGCAGTTCCGTGTGTTTGGTGGTGCTGGCTATGTTCAGGAATGATGAAAGGTGATGAGCCTGTATAGGAAGGGAGGTGGCAACAGGAACACTTGAATAGCAAGAAGCATTGTTTTGTTCTAAATGTTGATCGTTTGTGTAACTTGGGCAACTGTTTACTATTCTTGCACAGGAGAGGAGGGAAGTAGATGAGTAATCAACTCTGATTAATTACTTTCCATTGCTCATGAAGTGGTAGTTACACCCTCTCTCAGACCCATTTTCAAACAACCCATGGCCTTGATACTACTTTATATCATCTCTATTCCTTTAGTGAAACTTCATTTGCAGCTCAGGGTTCAGGATTTCTCAGAGGGTTTCTGATTTTGGCCTGTTCTCTGGAAGGTATTATTGGCTATCCCACTGCAGGATAGCAGAGAGGGTGTGCACCCTTGCCATGTAGTAGCAAAGCTGCCATTAAGAACATAAGGCTTTCCCTGTGTGATGTAGCATCACCTCTAGCTTATTTAATACAAGGAAGAGTCCCCTGAACAAAGAGGATGTGAAGATGGTAAACATTTACTTTTGCCTCCTTGTTCTAGCTAAGCTGCCACTACCACCCAAGAAGATTTGCCAAGTTTTCTTCTAGTACCTGTCCTCTCCATCGGCAGCATGATTCCACTAGATGGTGCCAAGAACTCTCGTGCAGTTGCAGTGAGTGTGAGGCCTTTACTTGCTTTGTACCTCAATGAGAAGATGCCTCTGGCTTGACGTGCAGGCTTTTCAGGAACTGTTTCCCCAAGGGACAGTTTCCCAGATTTGCTTCCAAATCAAGGAAGAGATTTATGAAGTGAAAAGATATCACAGAGACAAGCTGGCATGAGGGGAAGAAGGGGAAGGTTGTCTTCTGTACTGTGTGCAGAATTTTCACAAGCTGTACAATTCCTAATTTGTTTTGTGGGACTTCCTTTATTTTTTATTTTTTTCTCTAAACACTGTGATTTTTAGTGAGAGGAAAGTAAATGCAAGGGCTACCCAACATGATGCACAGTGAGCTCTTCTCTGAACAGCTCTTTATGCCCTTGAGGCCTGACCTGAAGCAGCTTCTCATAAAGCAGCCCTGTCCAGCAACTAGTTCCATCAGTGTATCCTTGCTCTGATTTATCACTCACAGTTTTCTCCCAAATAGAGGATTCCAGCATGCATACAATTATTTTCATTTTAGGAACTAGTATCCCCTAAGACAACCTAAAATCAGCAAATTCCCAATCTGTCCTTGTACGAAAGACAAACACATCACTGAGTCCCACTAATCCTGATCATCTCCAGAGTTCTCATTTTAAGAGCAATATCCATATTTATTTTGGTGAAGCCATTAAGCATTGTAGCTAATCTCAGGTGCTGAGAAATGAAGCAAGTGACATAACTGGGGATGAAATCCAGCTTCAGATGTTAACTCCTCTCCAGTTCTCAAGAGCAAATCCTCCAGAACTGTAGAACTCCTTAATTCATCAATTTCTGATGCATATCATCTCCTTAAGGGAATTCTAAACTTTGGTTGTCAATAATTCCTGGCTCCCGGAGCAGACCCTTGTTTTCCAGATTATTTTATATAAGCAAATTGAGCACGTTTAATTTTTTTTTTTAAATACACCTGGTCTTGCTCCCTAGTAAATATGATTCCCCTCACTGACTTTTGCAGAGTAAATGAGACAGGCTCTGGAAAATGTCTATATTGTAGTTTACTCTGACAAATAGTTAAAAAGCTAGATCATTGCATTTTTACTTTTCCTTTTTTTTTTTCCTTCCTAGTCTTTTTCTATTTCTGAACTTGCTTGTACTTTATTTTCTGTCTATCTCATTTCTTAGCCCCCTCCTCCCAGCCCTCTGCCAATTTGTCTCCCCGTCCTCTTTCCCTGTCCTCCAAATGACTACACAGGCCACAGCAGTCACATCTTCTTGACATCATCCCATCAGCAGACTGTGGCTGTGCCATGTTAGTGTGCATATGTTGTGACAAAAGCAGTACAACCAGATAGGGAAACAGGGGGATCAAGTACCCCCTGAGGCCTTCAGAGAATCACAGGGAATGAGAGGCAAGAGCTGAGTTTTTTTGACAGAAGAGGATCCAGCTGTTCTGGGAGGGTGTTAGATCCAGCTGTCAGCTGAAATATTTAAAGGAGATATTTTCTGTATTTAAAATCCTCTTCATTCCCCCAAACATCCCCCTTACAGTGCTGCTTAATTGCAGCTCATCTACACTTTCCACTGTTACTCACATTGTGTTCTTCACATTCCTGACTTTGGAAGTGCTCTCAAAAGCAGGCGTGGCTGTAGAAACTTCTTAAGAGTAAAGGAGTCCCCTCTTTCTGCTGAGCAGGTAGTGTTGGAATCAGAATCTGAACGAGGTAGATGGGGCCAGCTGTGCAGTTTGCAGGGTGTAGGACCCCAAGCAGGGGCAAGACTGAGTTCTGCCCATGGAGCTTCAGGGATGGAAAGCAGGGCAGAAATAGAGTGTAGCTAATGTGAGGTTTGGAAGCAGCCCATGGAATATGGGACAGTCTCTGCTGGAAGATGACTCTGAGATAAAACCATGCTAGTGGAGACCCTCCCTACCCCCAGTAGTCCCATCAAACAAGAGAGATGGCACATGCATTGCTTATTCCTGTGACAGGTAGGTATTATAAACTTTGTTTATTCATACTACAGCCATGACAAAAGATGCTGGAATTAGTCTCCAAGGTTTAGGTCTGCTGTGCAGAGATCAAGAGAACAAACTCTAAATAAGCAGAAGTGAACACAGATAAAACAAGCACTCTAAAAAAGTATTGATTGAAAAGGCCTGGCTGGAAAGCATAAGTGACTCATTTCTGCATCTTTCCTCACCCTCTCCTAAAACGTGCACAAATGTACAAAATCCATTTTCTTTACTACTCATTCACAAGTATGGAGTTATTTTCCTAAATATCATCTAATCTTTACAGTTGGAGTAAATTCCCATCCAACCTAAAAACTGACCCCATGATTTCTTTGAAAGAGCTTCCACAGCCACCTTGTAATGAGAACAGTGGTAAACTGCTGAGGAGCCCTTTGTGGTACTCTGTTCCATCAGCTGCTCTAATACCTTTTTGATTATGTCAGTGGACACAGATATAAATGCTGCCCCTTGGATCCCTCACTTGCAAGCTATCTCCTTTTTTTTTTGCATTTTCTTTTTAAAACAAAAATGACTGCTGATGTTTATGCCCCTGTAATACATTATGTATTATTTTGTTTTAAGCGCTGCCTTTTGCATCCTGACAGTAACAATAAAATGTGAGTATGGGATTCCTAATACAGACAGACTAATGTTTCCACTGCTAGCCTTCCCTATCTCTTCTTTTTTTCTTTCTGCTCTCTAAGCAGTTTTCTAAAGGCTCCTTTTATATTCCTAATAAAATTAGAGCAAAATACATCGATTTACTGGAAAAGAGAGTTTGGATTTTTTTCCTTGGTGATAGCATATTCTCCACCACCCATCTTTTAAAAACGCTGGTGAATATTCCATGTAAAAGACTTCCAGTTTCTTCTTTTGGGGGGTTGGGTTTTTTTGTTTGTTTTGTTTTTGGGGTTTTGGTGTGTTTCAGGTTGTTTGGTTGGTTGGTTTTTGTTGTTGTTGCTCTTTTTTTATCAGTTTCCTGATAATTTCCCCCCCTTGGTTCTGAGAATACTCCGCTTGTTGCCCCCACTATGGACCATTTTGTCTATGCTGATCTTCTGAAGTAATTACCTTTCATTAATGCATTTTACTCATATCTCCAAATACTCATAAATGGCTGGTGTGCTCATAGTGAGAACACATGAGCACGTGTGTTCTTTTTACTTTTTTGCCTTTTTACTCCTTTTCTATCTATAGATTGTGCAATCCATATCCTGATGCCTGACTTTCATTTTAGTGTAATGGATCCCCCACCCCCTTGCCTTGCTCCATATTTGCCTCTAAAACCAATTTCAGCCAGCTTTAGATTATCAGAATCAACTTGGTGGTGGTGCTACACTGATGTAGGCAACCTTACCTGAGAAACTAGTCCTGTTGTGGTTGTAGTGTTGAATCTCACACTTGTAAGTTGTGCATTGGGTTCTTTATCTCCTACTGAGATTTGTGTTAATCCCATTGTTTTGCACTCTAACAGCAGCCTGCTTGCAGTTACAATAAGGGGAAGGAGCAGTTGAAGCCCATTGAGTTTGTTCATACTCCATACCACTGGAGAGCTTTCAGAACCCATCATCATGCTTTGGGGATTTAAGATTTCTGAGATATTCACTTAGTTATGGAGTAGGCTAAAATCTGTCATGCTCATTTAATGAGAGAGGAGGAGAGGGAAGAGACACAGTCACACACACACACAAAAAAAGCAATTTTCCTTGTAACAGTTGTGTTAAAATATTGATACAGATGCATAGTGGAAAAACTTAACGAGTTGTTAGTGTTAGAAATAATGCCAGCATTAGACATCTCTTGTGTGCAGAGCTTCCAAGATGGTGTTTAGCATTTCTGAGAAAGAGATCTCCTGAGAAATGTGGAATTGCTCTACCTGGATCAGACCAGTGACACTTCAGCCTGGTGTCTTCTCCCAAGGCACCTAGACAGTCCTGTCTATAACCACAGGAAGTAGCACTGATACAAGCCATAGTGTGGTGAAGACTTTTCTGTTTTTACCAAAAGCTTAGACTAATGTTGAGTGTTTAATGCTCTCAAGTGCCCTGTATACTGCATCTCTTACCAAGGATACACTGAGTTTAGAACTAGGAGCTTGTGATTAAGGCAGTTGGCAGACACACTATCCAATCTTGATTCCAAGCTGTTACAAAGTTTATATACCTTGGGTGCACCACTTTTTCTGTACATTACACTTACAAAATTCCTCCACCACCTCCCCCTCCCCCTGCCCCACCTTTTCTCCATGTAGCATCCTTTGACTCTACAGGATTGCAAAATAATAGAAAATATTTCTTTTCCATGTGTTTTTACTGTTTTCAGTGTTGTGGTTCCATGATTTTGATAAAGGCTTCATCTTCTGACACTCAGATGCTCTTGGTGTTTTGGTTCCTTGTCAAATTGGAATGTCGCAAGCCTTTCAGATGGTGAGCTTTCATTAGGATGGGTGTTTCCTGGAATCCTACAGCTTCACTTTGGGTTAGATGTGGTTACAATGCAGATGTATCCAGTAACAGGGACTTCAGAGTGACCCACAAAATCTTTTCCAATGCTGTCCCCTCGTCTTGGGATCTTTCTTTGGTTCTTACTCCTGGAAAAGTCACTGAATTAATACATCTGCAGAGCATAAACCAAGTCAAATGGGATATGCTGGGCTCTGTTAATGTAGACCTCTATCCATCAGAGACTCAGCTGAGACCAGTAAATCTGAGCATTCCCTTTAAGATGAAAATGAGAAAGGAATTAATTTTAATGAGTGATGTTTTTGCTGCTGCTTGCCCTGTCGTGTGCGGCCTCTGTGTAGGCAGTGTGATCTGCCATGATGTCAGTGCTCTATGATCAAACCCCTTCCAAGAGGGGATATGTTACATGTGTTTCTGTGTCAATTCCTGTCCCTGAAGAATGTTGCCAATCCATTAAGAGCCTGGCAGGCTGCACTGGGAAATGCTAGCATGAACACGGAAGAGAGAGGCAAGCCTGAGAATAAGGAGGAAGGAAAGATTAATCTCAGCAGCAATTCTGTATCCAGAAAGGACTTACAGGGATATATTGCCTTCAGCTTGTACTTTGCAGAATGCTGTTCACTTTGCTTACCAAGAAGACTTCCTAGCAGAAGAGGTTTCCCTTACGACTGCAAACCATTCCTCTACTGTACGGTTTGCTTGGCATCCCTGGTTTTGCTTGCCAATATCTGATATTATAGAGACCTGAGAAAACTATAAGTTTATTGGGCTGTGCTCTTCAACAATCTGCTTCAAATGAAATGCTTGAGCCCTATTAAGTACTAACCTTTTGAATATCTGGTCCTTGGTGTTACTGAAGGGAATATGGCTTTGCATTGGATTCAGTAAGTATATTGAATTCTGGTCATAATCAAAAATCAGACAAAACTGAATTGTTTCTCTTCTATCAGACTCTTCTATTTTTTTGTTTCTATATCTGTCTCTACAGAGAGCAGGAACTAGGAAGCCCTGCTGCTGTGATATCTATTGCTGCCTCTAGTAGGCTTCTGACAATGGACTGGACTGAGAGCTGCCAAAGTTGTTTTGTCTTACTTTAAGTGGTATGATACAGATATATGGCTCCCAAGCAGAAAGGATATCCCTTTCTTTCTACTGGGTGTGATGCCAGGAGAGGAGTGTTTTATACTAAAGAAAGGAAGTGAGGTGAGGGTCTCCTGTGGGCTCTGTAGCGTTTTGAACCAAGGCTGGACTCAAAGGTGGATGCACAATACAGCACGTGGAGGACTCAGTCCAGATTCCTGCCAATACTAAATAAATCTTCCAAATTCTTCTCACATTTAAAAATTATTTGTTAGGGGAGGAAGGGCAGTAGCTTTTAATATACATCACTTAAACTGTAGATAGATCTGCATAAGCCCCCCCTTTGTGTCCCCTTATGTCAAGGTTTTAGTCTGAATTATTCCTGTTCCCCTCCCCACTACCAACAAGACTTCTGTTTTCCACTGCTGAAATCTCTGTTCATTTAAGCAGGAAGGAGTGATAGCTCCATCAAAAAACCTACCAAATGTCCAGAGGCAACAGTAATGGAGTAGCAATGTGGAAATTGAAAGGACAAGGAGTCTGTGAAGCAGGGGGATTGCTGCAGTGCTGCCATTAAATGATCATGGGCATCATTAAATGAGTGGCATCAAGTGCCAAGCTTTCAAAAGCTGTCTGTCTCTTTCTTGGGGAAGTTCCAACCTGATTACTAAGCGCTCTCCTTGAGATACACCTTAGAAAGGAATCATGAAAAGTATAGAAGCATATTTTTTTGAGAGAACTAAGGGGGTGATTCCTATTCAGTTTTCTTATATTTGCACCATTTTGAGTGAAAACTGCTCAAGGTACCTACCATGTTGCCTATGAAAAGAGACTCCCAAACTGTTTCCATTCTCTTTGCTGGCATACATTAGTGAAGCATCTTTCTCTACCAGATCTAGTGGCCAATCTGAGCACAACTTATTACTGGACTCCTTTAATGAGAATACTGACTGGTGTTGCCTTCTGGGATCCCAGTGCGACTGACCCAGCACTGCTCTGCAAAACAGGAGTTCTTGGTGGGTTCTTGGTGCAGACTGATGGATTTGGCTGGGACCCTTGCTACACCCTGTGCTTCTGAGCTGTTCTCTTTTTGCCAGCTTCCCCTCAAAGTGCCGAAGTACTCCCACAAACCACATGCCCAGAGCACTCCATTCAGGTTTGTCAGTCTTCAAATCCCAGGTTGCCTGGTCCCTGAAGCAGCTTCAGAGAGCAATCAAAGCCACTGCAGTGCAATTTCCGACTGAGAATTTGCTTCCTATTTCTGAGCGAGTGTGTGTGTGTGTGTGTATTTACATGTTTAAAAAAAAAAAGCAAAAAACCAAAACCAACAACAACAAAAAAACAACCCCACAGCATTTTGGTTTTGTGCACTAAGCACTTTTGAGGGCAATATAGGGCCCTGTAATATGGAAGTTTATAACCTCCTCAGCTAATGCTCTCTGACACTCTGTTTTGATATCATTACTACATTATACTCACAATTTTTGAGTGAAAAAATACAGTACTTAGAAAGTCGAAATTCATAAATAAATTCATGTCAAACCGCACTTAATATTGATTTTGTTAGTGTTCAGATTCAATAATAAGGTACTGCGTGCATGAATATTTAAATATAATCATCATTTCTGCATCTCCTAATGGCCTCTGCTCTTCTACACTCAATTTAAACACAATTTAAAAACTATAATGTATTGAAAAATACTAGGATTTAGCAATAAATCACCATTGGGATACTCCAAGCCTTTTATAGGATGGCTCAATATCTGCTTCTCAAGGGACAGCACAATTAGATTCATGTTTTTAAACTTCTCAATTATCCATATACCATAATTTTATGTGAAAGTTTGTTTCTCTTCCTCCCCCCTCCACCCTTGCTCCCCCTCCTCACCCTTCACCAGATACTCTCCCAGTAGGAAGCGGAGAAATTGCTAAGTGTTCTCTTAGCTGGGTTAGTATAGTAAAAAGGAGTCAAAGGTCACAGTCCTCAAACTGAATTAAATCCACAGGCTGTCAGGGAAAGCAGAACGCTGACTCACTTAATCACATTATTTGGGGAAAAATATAGGGGGAGGAGAGAGATAAAATGACTCAAAATGAACTCACCAAGGAGGAAACGGAGTTTTTATATTTATTTAAAAAGCAATATTCGTCTTTATCAAATAGACGCAGGATGGTTCGATGAGGATGGAGCTGGCTGGTCATTTGCGCAGTCGCAGGCAGGAGAGCTCTGGCAAGCAGTTTTTTCCTGAGCAGGATCAGTGAGGGAAGGAGCAGTGCCCTCGGTGCCTTCAGTGCCAGGCTGGGTTGTTTATTGATGGGGAGTGTTTCTGTAGTGCTGGTCGCTCACCCATCTCCAAACCACATTCTTTGAGGTAGGTCATTATCATTATCCTCATTTTACACATGGGGAAACTGAGGCACAGGTGGATGAAGTCATTATGGCAGAGTCCCAGTGACAGAGCTGGGTCTTTGGGTTCCTAATGCGAATCCCTCTGTCCAGGCTATATGGCCATTCTCTCTCACCAGTGTCCTCAGAGACCATGATGGAAAGAGATATTAAAAGGATCTAGTGCTGGAATCTAAAATAGTAGCACTAACATCTTAGGAGAGCAGTAAATCCCAATGGGATTGGTGTGGGATTGACTCTGCTGGTCCTGAGGGTGGCTTGCCAGTTTTGTTCAATGCGTTGCTATCAGATGTGAGGAAATTGTCAACAGGGGGAAGAGAGGAGTGGAGGTTTGGTGTCCAGTAGAGACGACACGGCCGTGTCACTGGGTGATGCTGGCAGTATCACACAGTGCCCTTGCAAAGCTTTATAAATCATTACGTGGGGCTGGGAGTCACTGTTGGCTGGGGATCAAAGTATGGCCTGGCTAATCTGTCCACCCTGGTGGTGGAGGGAGGGCAACAGTCTGCTGAGAGGCACACAGACTGCTCGCCTTTTCAATCCCCAGTCAAGCAGCCAGAACTCCTCCAGGCCACGCTGTATCTGGCTGAGTTTTTGCTTATATTCCATATTTCACCTAAATTCATTAGGACTGTTTTCTAAAGAAATTTAGTGTGCTTCATTGGAACTAGTTTTTATCTCATACATCTGACAAAGCATCATCTCCTGCTGCCTCAGGATCACATCAAACCTGTGAAGTCCTATGACTGGATAAAACAGATGTCATTGATCGAAGAAAACTAACACAGATGAGATGTTGCCATTCTGTCTGCCACAGTTTGAGGGTCTCTTCATTCATTTTTGTGGGAGAGTAAGACAGACATTCCTTTCCTTGGTAGGCAGGAACCACTTTCACATCTAATAGTTCTAGAGCTCTTTTGTCAGGTTGTTGTGTTTATCTGCAAAACATGTTTGTAATACTGATACAAATATTGTCCACCTTCCATTTGCTCATGTGGGGAGGAAGGGATAGTAAATTTCTCATTAAGAAACAATGCAGGGTCAGGAAGATTATTGCAAGAATTATGCAGGTGGATATGGAGTTTTAATGTTTTTTTTTCTAGACTGTTTTTGAGCTTCTCCAAAGTGTCAAAAGGTAGAGACAAAGTCTTAACTGAAGGGAACTGTCTATGGCAAATGCAGTTCATCACGATTTCTCCAGTTTTTCAGTGTATTCCTTCTTCAGGTTTATAGAGTATTAGGAAGCACCTGGATCTGTGTGTTAGGGAATGGAATATGGGCACTTGGTGGAGGTCCACTGGCATGCAGCTTGGTGGAAGCTGTTGAGGAATGCACACCTCGATGAGTGGCAGACTTGGACTTGCAGATGGAGACACAAACTCCATAAGAGCCCCAAAAGTTCTCCAAGATGTGTCAGAGGAGGCAGTCAGGTACTCAGGGAAAAAGCTGTCAGTAAAAAGTATTGAAGGTCTTTCACAGTTGTCTGCTCGCAGACGCTGTATAGCCACATATGAACACAGCAGCAGGAATTTCCTGTCCTGCCTAACGTGGTTTTCCCTTTCCATTTACTTTCCGTTGTTTTGACGAGATACCCGGTACTGATCATATTGCAACCCCCGGTGCTCTTTTCAGGACCATCGTCCTGTGGCAGTAGACGGAGGGAGCGAGCGAAGCCCTCACTCTCGTTCACTGGGACGGGCCCGCAGTGCAGCGCCCGTGGGCTGCAGGTGGCGCTCTGGCCCCGCGGGGGCCCGGGGAGCCGGCGGGAGCCCCGTCCGTGCGGGGGTGCCACGGCTGGAGGGGGCCAGGGGCAGGATGCCAGAAACAGTATGGTGACGGGAATGGATCGTACTTCAGCCCGTGACTGAAGAGTCCCCAACTTCAGAGACACATTCAGCGACTTTCCCTGCATTTGGTGTTGGCCGTTTGTCATCCTTTGTTACAGCTTCACTTCTGTCACTTTCCACCATAGAGTCTGTTTTCTGCAGGAAAAGACGTTTCTGTGTGAGGTGTTCCAGCTGGAGTGGGGGGCCCAAGGGAGCCGTCTGGATCCCCCTCTGTGTGGGGTGTCCTGGCTGGGGTAGTGGGCACGTGTGTCTGGCTGGCATCCCCACCATGCAGGCTGGGATGGGGAGCCAGCTGGCGCCCCCTTCACAAGGATTGCAGGCACTGGAGGGATACAGGGTCAGCCCAGTGCTCACCAGCTGAACTGGGTACCAGCTGAGCATTGTTTAAAACAAGTGTCCTTGGTGAAAAGCCACTGGTATCTGTGGCCCGTCCCAACAGATGTCACCAACAGATCTGTATTGATTCCAAGGTTGGGACCTTGTCAGTGGTGGAGGCAGATGGCACATTGCTAATAAGTAGTGAGTGCTGCTGGCAGAGTTGTGAGGAGAGTTTGGATCACTGCGATAGTATAGTAGCATGATGCCATGGGCAAGTAAGGGGCATCTTTGGCCATCTTTACCCTCTCCACATTAATTTCTTTTTTTCTGACTGTGTGAACAATAAATTTCTTATCCTCTCTGAATCTTTGATTTTCTTCTGTTTTGTTTTGGTTTTTTGTTTGTTTGTTGGGTTTGGGGTTTTTTGTCCTATCTCTCTTTTCTCTCATTTCTATGCTGGTTTTTTTTCTTATTTGATGCTCATACTTTTGTCTAGAATGTTTTTGGCTACCAGTAGCAACACTTTCATGTTTATGTTCACTGCATCATGTTGTGTAGGAGAGGGAGTGAAGACAAAGGACATTCTTGCTGGCTGTTGTAGAAGAGGGTAGGTGTTACACTGGGTCTGGAAAAAGGTCTGTGAATCACTTTGGATAAGCATCTTTGATTCCAAAGATGCTGATAGACATAGCACTGCTCAGTAGATTGGGTTTCTAACTGTTATCAGACTTGCTTCAGTTATCAGAACAGGAGCCAGAACCTGCAGCACTACCATGCACCGACTATGAACAGCAATAGCAGGGAGCACGTGCATCCAAGCACATAAATGCTTCTGCTCTAAGAAGTGCTAGGTACATTTGTAAGTGCTTATGTGCACTAGGAATTCAATTTATACACCACTGACGCTCAAGAAGAGCTCCTCATTGCCTACCTTCCCACAGACAGGTACACCCAAATGAATCAAGTGGTCATTATTGCTGCTGTCTGTTGTGTGGCAACCTGAATAGCACAGTAGGCTGTGAAATACCTACTTTTTTGATGGCAAGCAACTGGAGAGTATGGCTAAACCAAGGGGAAATTCCAGCACTATTGCTTTGCTGCTGATGTTTTTGTTATTCTTATGGGCTGGCTGCATTTCCTGGTACCAGATGACATTGTGCCTAAAGTCCTCTCATGAAGGAAGATCCCTTCTGTATTTCCTGCAGAAAGTGACTCAAGCTCAGCATCTGCAGCTTTATTTAGTGATGTCACATTACACAAGAC
Source organism: Argya squamiceps (assembly GCA_037834095.1). Lineage (NCBI taxonomy): Eukaryota > Metazoa > Chordata > Aves > Passeriformes > Leiothrichidae > Argya > Argya squamiceps. The sequence continues at coordinate 7,965,943 of JBBMKD010000070.1, read as the reverse complement.
AGCATTCTCAGTGGCTCAGAACCTGGGGTTACATTCTTTAACCATGTGCCCAGCAGCAGGAGCCACCTTTAGAGTCCCAAGTGATATCTGCTGCTGCTTTTCTTATTGATCTCTCTGAATTAAGAAGAAACATGACCAAAGAACTACACTGACATGTGAAGGGTGGATCTTCTAGTCTTTCAGTTGTGATCCAATAATTTTTATTTTAGTACTGAAACATAGAGAACAGTTGTGAGTTTCCTTTCCTGTGATAAGGGCTTTTGACTTCTATCTAAGATGCAGCTCTCTGTCATTGTAATTTCTGGATTAGGGAAATAGCTGCATTCTCTTTCACAACCTTACTATGATAGTTAAAAATCTGGACTGAGGTTAAGTTCCAGGGAATCTGCAAAGGGAAGAAACCCTGAGTGCCTGTAGGAGCTGGCTCTGCATTTGGCCTCAAAGCTTCTATTTTCCTAAAAAGGAAAGGGCAAAAAAGCCTTGGACACTGTTTCTTTGAAAGCTGTAAAAATTAGAACAGGTGTGAGTACAGGCAGCTGCTGGGGTGCTGTGTGCAGATATTCCTGCTAATGCCTCCTTAGAACTTAATCTCTGAAACCATCTGCTTATGGTGAGCACATGTCCCGGAGGTGGGGGGGCAAAAGCAAATCCAGCAGCCCTTCAACTTCTTCCACTGTAGCCTGAGTCAGAATTTTGAATAGTAGAAGAAGATTGAATTGTGTGTCAAGAGGCTTTAGTCCCAGCTTTTATGAAGCAGGAAAACTCCTTTGTCAGTTCTCCAGGTTCCGGGTGGTTATTGATGAGTCTCAGAGGTCAAGATCTGACTAATGACCATCTGAACCAAAACAACACACAAGCCTAACGGTTCTGCCATCAGCAGAACCCTACGTTCCCACAAATATGTGGGATCAATTTTTCTTATTTGAGTTCTCAATCTGAATAAGATCAGCTAAAACCTCCTGGCCATACATTACTCTGGTTTTCCAGACTGAAGTCACTGTTGAGTAAGTCCTTTGGGTTGTCATCTTTAGTCCAGCGCTCCTTCAACATTTATCTTTGAGCAAATCACTTCTCTTACTCATGCCTTTCTTCTCCTCCTCTTTCTTTGCTTTCTGGCTTTGGGAGGGACAGGGGTCTCTTAGTTTTTCAGCACAACATACCAGAAGATCAGAGATGTTACTAAGTGCTAACAAATGAATCAAACTCACCCACTTGCTGCCTGTTTTGCTGCTCACTCTTTACCTGTGTACATTTGGTTGCAGAGGCCAAACTGCTCTCAGCCACTGACCTGTTAATGAAAAGCTATCAACTCTAGCAAAAGAAGAAAGCAGTATTAGCCACTAGTGCCCTGTGACTGCCAGAAGCAGTATGGTGACAGGAATGGGTCATACTTCAGCCTGTGGGTGAAGAGTCCTCAGCTTCAGAGAGACATTCAGGGATGTTCCCCCCATTTGGTGCTGGCCATAAAAAATTGATCATCCTTTGTTTCAGCTTCACTTCTGTCACTTTCCATCCCAGAGTCTGTTTTTTACAGAAAACAAGCTACATTCATCAAAAATGACAGAACACAGACTTAATGTAATCATGTATGGGAACATGAATTGCAAATGCAGAACACAAGCACTAAAATGTATTTTCCATTACTGCCACAAAATGAAATAATCATGAACATTTTCCCCAAGAATGAGAACACATGTAGAGTACACTGACACCTCAAAAAGTGCTGCCAGGCCCTGGCCTCAGGTGCAGGTAGGCTTGTGCTTATCAGTGAGGCAGAGATCTGCTGGTATCAGAGGAGGTGCCTATGTTATAATCCTCACCATGGAAACTTGTGTTGTTATTAGTTATACCAGTTCTGGCAGGCTCGTTTGGATGACCTTCTGGCCATTTCTGCCAGTTAAAGATCTCATTGTACTCTTAAGCATAACTGAGCAGAGGTGCCAGAAATACAGACAGTGCAGTGTTACTTAATTCTGGGTTCTACTTCTAGCTACTATTGGATTCCTTACTGGTAACATCGAACAAGTCCTCTCACCCCTAGCCTGCTTCCACAGATAAGCTGTAAAACTACAAATGTACCTATTTAAAAATAAAATCTGTTAATTGATTTAGAGTTGGTGCAGGACAACATGTTAATCAAAATCTTCCTTTCCCTTGCAGACACACTGGACTGCAGTTTTGCCATGCTCTGAACATTTGCTACACTGCACTCCAGATGTGCCTGCCTTTCACAGACAGGTAAGGTTATACCTGTCTTCTTCTTCTTCTTCTTCTTCTTCTTCTTCTTCTTCTTCTTCTTCTTCTTCTTCTTCTTCTTCTTCTTCTTCTTCTTAATTATTTGTTTGTAACTTGGTTTAGTATCAGAAATGTAAATTATTGGATTGCCTCTCTTGATCAGGCTGTCAGAAGACACAATGAGGAAGGATAATAGAATTGGGAATAGCCAATGTATAAACTAAACTAAATCCAGGACTCACTCAGTTATTTAGATTATATTAAACGTATGCAAGTTCTTATCCAGCCTGTACTTGCCACAATTCTGCAAATACAAAGCTACTAAAAAGGGATGTTGGAGCCTGCCCTGCTGAAGGATAGTTGGATATGGATCGTGGTGATGTCTGGAAGGGAAACTACTAGTTTGATCAAAGCCTTGTACTCAGACAGCGCTGAGTGCTGATGGAATGATAGAGAGGATAAGGTAGAAAGACAGTGGCTGGTTTACATCTCATCCAGCAGAAGCTGTTATGAAGGAGTATTGATCTCTGATTCAGCCATGGCTGTAAGTTAAATAATGGGATATATTTGAAGAGACCAGTCTAAGTGGTGGTCCCAACAGGAGGTGCTGAAAAGAACAGTGTTGTGCTGGGGTGAACTTTCTTCCCCCATCATAAAGAGAAGAGGGAGAGATTTTGTTCTAAATGAATTAAAGCTATGTCTTTGCATGAGAGCAATTCGTATTATAAAAAATACATAAAACAACTAGACTCAGCAGCTGTAGAATCCAAGAGAAAATCTGGATTTGGAAGAGATTCTTAACTTTTTTGTAACATGACAGTAAGAAAAACATTTGGTCTTAAGTATCTTTACAGCTGTTTACACAGTCTTCTCTGACAAGTTTGCTTAAGGGACTTCATAGACATGTTCATATGGTCATCTAAATGCAATTTCTGTATATATATGCACATATCTGCACATCCTTGGACATTTGACACACTTTATGTGCATGTACATAATCTTATCAAATTAACTTCCTCTTTGAATTAATGTGCTTATGCACATATGCATCAGTATGTCCCAAGGTGCATATGTGTATCTTTGTTCATATTCCCATGCCTGCATGAGGTGATCAACATAGTCAAATTATAAAATTAGGTTATTCCAAATCTGTGTTATTTCTCATTTCATTCCCAGGGGTAAATGGACCCATTCCAAATGAAAGGTAATCTTGGGACCTGAAGTTTTACATTTCAGCATATAGTGTGGTTTTAACACTCCGTACTATCAACTGTGAGCTCCTCAGGGCAGTTTGTAGATTCCCTTCCTGTTTATGCAACAAAGGCAATGTCAGATTGTTTAAGAATTTAGATGCTAGGACACTGCAAATAGTTAATAAAAATGGTCAGATTCTATGGAAAGATTAGATGAGGTGGACAGGCAGGACGCCTAAAGAACCTACAAAGCCATCCATATGAACTTGTGCAGAACATTTGTCACTGTTTTTTTCCATTTGGTTGAAATACTTCCCCTACAGCTCTGTACACTTCATCATTTCTGTGTTGTTTTTGCGTGGCTCATAAAATCTAGCACATGTGGACATTACATAATCTTCTGCAGAACTAATATACATATGCATATGTAGTAAAAGCACAAACTTTTATAAACATTCACATAATACATAAAATTCCATCATTACAGGTAACCATTTATGTACAACTCACGTGAGTCATTGGAAAGATGCATGTCCTATATATATTTACACTGACTTATGTACATAGATTTTTATGCTTGTGTGCATTTAACCAGGAACGTATGCACAGGTATTCATGGAAGCAGGATTCCAGTAGCCCGTACAGGCAGTGTCTTGGCACCTTCCAGAAGAGGGCACCTGTCTCCCGATGCAGGCAGCGTTCCCGAACCAATAGCTCCCAGCCTTTCACACCTGGGCACTCACATCTCACCTGCCAATTTGAGGTTAACAGTGCCAGCACAGAGTGAAATATTAAGGCAGCCGCTTGAAATTCAAAGTGTTTCTTTTAATTAATGGGTGGATGCCACAAGTTGATCCAATCCAGCTCTTAAATTAATCTTAATTACATAGATTTTGTAACTTTGGCATTAGCCAGCCACACAAAATATGTATTTCATAATCCTAGAAACGGGTGAAAAAGACTGCTGCTGAGCTGAGAAGTCAGCTGATGATGTTATCAGCCTCTGTGGCTGTGGGTGTAAGTGTCATTGGGGTGTGTCTGAGATCTTATCAGGAATACCAAATTAATTCGCTCCTGCAAATATCAAAACAAGCTTTTTTGCTGGCAAGTAGGGAATAGGCAAGAGATTTCTTTGCTGCTATATTTGGAATTTCTGTGCCATCCAGTGCTGATACAGTAAAGAACAGAAGCATCAAGGAAGGGAAGCTGGTGATCTGTCCTTTTTGGTAATGAGTTTTGAGTGTCTACCCAAAGAGTGCTACTCAAGCCTTTAGCTGTTCAAGGTATACTTGCAGATTTTGGGATCAGGAATTCTGCCTTAGTAGATCAACCATTGACATCCTCTGTGTGCCTGGTCAGGGGGAGGGAGGCTTTCTATCCCTGTGCTTCTGTTCTCCTCCTCTGTGTGTTTATTTGTTCAGACTTCCCTTTTTCTAGATAGGAGCTGCCTCTAGCACATGTCCATTCAGCCCTGTACGACATCTAGGGGCTACTGTGCTACAGATTTTGATAACAGATAAACTGAATTATCTCAGGAGAATTGATATTTATATTCCCTGCTAGGGATAAGCATCTGGGATCTCTCTGAGCATGCATCATGCCAACTTTAAATAGAAAACACAGCTGGGAATAGATGGTCAGGGATATTCATAGGAAATGCAGATAGACAATTTGCCTAACCAGTCACTGCACATTCGTTAAACAGGAAGCAGGGCCTTGGCTATCCCCAGGGATTGGCATTCCCTTGGGATTAACATTGCTGCTCGCTGGATTACACTCCTGCTTCTGCAGATGAAACTTGAAAAACTATGGATAAAAATGGACGTAAACACAATTGAAAGTTATTACTTAGTCATCTTGCTCTAAATCTGAGTCAGGAAGAGAGCAGAGTCTGTACATAGCCTGACATGACTGATTATGTATTTGAGAGCCTTTTCTGTCACTGCTGCACACTAAGGGTGGAGGAAGACCAATGGGAAAGCACAGCTACTCTCTTTGTGTACACATGTGCACCTATGCAGAAATGCTCTGCTGCACACCAGTGTATACACATCCACACTTGTGCACACCTACACCTTTTATTTGTGCCTTCATAAACATCCTCTTCTTCTTAATCTACTGTACAATGTGGAAATTTAGAGAGATTTACCTGAAATCTTTGTAGAAATAATTTTTCTCTAGAATGGGAAATGTGAATGTTAATCTGACCTGTGTGTTCTCTCAGTGCCTGTCTGTGTGATATACTTTGTTGGAAGGCAGTCCTTCTTTAATCTTAAAAAACCTTTTTTATTTGGTTGATTTTCTATTGCTGGTAAAATTTTCTAGCAGTGTTACCTTCTTTTCCTGAAGTTGCTGTACAAGGTCAGGTTAGCTTGGATATCAGCTTGAGGGGTTGTTTTCATAGTACTTTTGGAACCATAAATGGGAAAATGTTAAACCTCATGCCAATTTGCCTAATTGATGGGAAACTTGATTGTGGCCAGGGATGAGTGAATTTCCCCACTTCAGTCTTATGAATAATTTGCTTATCTGAAAAGAGAGAAAAAACAGTAAATCCTAGCAGCCAATGCAACTATCCTCACAGGTGGAGATTCTCCCAAAATACAGAGAAAAAACAGGGAAATTATGTGCCCAGTTCCCTTTGAAATTTTATAATGCTGAACTTGACTATTTGATTTGTTCTGGTTGGAGCTGGTGGAATGTCTTCTGGGGACTGAAATTATTTTTAGTCCAATTTTGTCAGATTTCTCGTGCTTTTTCCTCAAAGCCCTTGTAATGGTAAAAGAATTTGTATTAGATAGACTGCTCCTAAAATATAGTATCATTTCCTTGCTCTTGAGATACTAGAACACACTCACTTGTGCAATTTCTGATCTCCAAGGATTGCTGGAGTTGGTGTGACTTGAATAGGAATGACACAGGACTTCTTCCGTTTTCAAATTTGAAAACCTTTAGATGTCTGAACTCATCCAGTTATGGGGAAGCAGCCAGCAGGCAAATGGAGAAACCTTTCCAGCTTTCAGTGTAGGTAGGAAGCAGAAGGAGTAAATGTTGGCCCAAAGGGCTACAATAAATAATGAGAGCTTTTCCAAGTATATCAGGGGAAAGAAATACGATAGAGAGGGTAAGCCCATTAATAAATTAGGAGAGAGCTGGAATCAATGGTGATTCTAAAATGGCTGAGCTACTTAGGTTTTGTTGGGGTTTTTTTGTTGTTGTTCTTTATGTTTGGTTTTTGCTTTTTTTTTAATTGGTCTTTAAGAAGAAAAATATAGAAATGGAATATGGACCATTAGGAAGTAATGAGCATCTTGGCACCCTGGCTGTTGATGTAAAGCAGATAAGGGAACACTTGGAAGAATGGATAGCAACAAATCAGCAACTCCAGCTGATGAGCATCCTGGGATGTTTGGCTGCTGAATGCACTGAACTGCTGGCAGGTGTTTTGAAAAGTTGTGGATTAAACAGGCAGATTCTTCACAGTCAGTCCATATCAATAGTTCTGGGACAAAAACAGCCTTACAAAGCTACCAGGAGGATCCCCACAATTACCATTTTACAGAGCCATCGTATTCTCAGTTTGAAGAGGTGCTAAGAGGAGGTACATGAGTTTCAAGATGCTTAAGTTGAGAAATTGGCTGGACTCACACTGGCCCAAAACAGCTCTAAGACCATTATCAGTGACCCTTCTAGCCACCCTGCTTCTCCTTTCCTCAAGCATAAACTCAAACTGTTATATACACTTATGGGCGACAGCATACTTTCTTCCTTACCTGCATGTTAAGAAGTAAAATAAGGAAATCTTTGTGTTGGAAATAGGAATTGCTATCAAGATGAAATTTGAACTTACACTTGCACATTAAGTGCTCAGAGGACTTGATAGCACTGCTTAAATCCAGCAGTGAAGTCCAGGCATAGTTTCCATTTAAAACGGGAGTCCCAGAGGGGAAAAAAACATCCGTTTATGGTCACCGAGGAAGCAGTTTTTGCCTGTCATGATTTATTACTAAAACTCTTGTGATAACGCCCAGGCATGCAAACACTGGTGTGTTAGAAAAGGCTCTGAGCAGAGGTTGAGTAGGGGCACTCAGTTGTCTCATCTCTTCAGTAATGGAGCTCTGGTTCAAGACTAAGGCTCCTAGATCCCAGTAAGGATTACAATTAGTTCTAATAATGGGTGAGATGATACTGGCAAAGGAAAGACAGGGGGTTCAGTTGGGTTCTTATGGCCCTGTTCCTGTTAATGCAAAGGTCCTTTTACACTGGTCTGGTAGTGCAAACAGGTCTGAAAGATGAGGAGTTAGGAGGTTACCCTGTGGGTCTCTGACTGGAACATTTATCTCTGCACATTTAAAAAAGCTGGAGGGAATCAAATACCAGGCAAATACAGGGGACTGAAATCTCCACTGACATAAATCAGTATCACGCCTTTGATTGCAATGAAGCTATGCTGATCAAGGCCAGCTGAGGACTTGATCCAGGGAATAAAGGATTTTTGCCCTTGGTCTGTAAGCCCAAAGTCAAGTCCTTTATATGCCATGTCCCATTCAGTGTTAGACAAGGTCATACTTTGCCTCTTTCTCTCCACCTGGGCTCTCCGCTCTCCTCTGGATAAACAGTATTTCCCCATTGCATTCCCAGTCCCTCACGCTTCACCAGAATTAAATTCATCATTCATTTTTTATGGTTTATACATAGCAGTAATTTATGTTTTCAAATATATTGAGGTCACACTTTAGCAGAAAAAGACTGTTTCACATTTAAATTGAAGGCATGTTCATTCCATTAAACAGAGATGTTTTGGATAATTTTAAAAGGCTAAAAGTAGTATAAAGTAACATTAAAATAAAATTTGAGAGATGTAATTACACCTAATCGTACCATAAAATAATCAATACTGCATTACATTATTTCTGACTTCCCCAATTATAGCCTTTTTTTGTTAAGCTTTTGAATATTGATGAGGTCAGGGGGGTCACAGTCGACTCTCTGAGGTCTAATGGAGGTGGAATTAAGGTGATGTCCTCTCCTATTATGTCAGCACGAGGAGGTGTGCTCTGTACTTTCTCCAACTGGAGCGATAACGTGGCATCAGAGGCCGATACCTCAGCAACATTTCTTGAGCTGATATTAGGCTTCTCACTAGTGAGTGCTGACTGGGAAGGCGGAGGTGCTGTCTCCCCATTGCAGACCCACTCAGTTATACATGCCAAGATGCAGAGGAAATGATGTTCACATCAACAGAGATCATTAACAGCTGGAAGACCAGTGTGTGTGAGGTGAAAGGAATCGGTTCCTTCCAGTTCAGCCAGGGCTTTCTGTGCTCTCTGCTCTCTGTGGGAGGTTGAAAAGGTGTTTGTTGAAGCAGTTTATTTCCTTCTCTTCCCCTTTAGACCTACCCCTCCACATGACATATCCCTCACTCTGCTAAAAAAGCCCAACCAGGTTGCAAAGTGTTCACCCTTCACCAGCCTTGGTGTCTGGACATGCAACACAACAGCAAAAGTTGGACAGCTGCTAGGATTCAGTACAGGTATCTTATTTTCCTGCTTCTCCGAAGGTACAGCTCTGTCTGCATTTGAGAGAGTGTCAGCCTCCAGCTCTCAGCTACAATGGATCTACTTTTGACCTGGTCAATGCTGTTATTCATTTAGGCATCTTGGAGTCATCAGTGGATTTTCATTTGGGAATTCTTTCTGTGTTCAGAAAAATAATCACCTGCCTGGAGATAGCTGTATTTTCATGTTTCAGTGTGTACCCTTCTACTTATTTATACTTTGGGCTAGAGCAGTCTAGCATTTAAAACAAGGGATGAAATACTGGGAGGCCCATGTTCTGCACCCAGATTTCTCATAATGTACCATTTTGTGCCTTTATGCAAATGGTTTGGAATTTAACCTAGGGAAAGAGCTGGGATCTGAGAGACATTCAGCAATAACTTAGGAATCATATTTTGCCTTCTGAGCCTATGTCTCCCCATCTATACAATGAGCATAAGGATTTTTTTATTGAGGTCTGTTTTGCACAATGGATCCAAAAAAGGTTTCTATGCTTTTAATAACTTCTTGGAAAAAAGGCAACATGTCATTTTCTTGGGTTCTGATCATAAGTATTAAGAAGGATGGAATTTTAGAACAGAATCAGACTGAGCAGTACCACTGCCTTATCCCTTTTACATTGCCACAGCATCCTCAGATTACAGAGCTCATAACAAAAGGAAAGATAATGAACAGGCCCCTATCATTACCATTAATAATAAAAAACAATATAATGCAATATAATGTATTTTTAAAACTTTCCTTAATGCAACACCAGCCCAGTCATCCCAACATTCAGATTATCATACCTTTACACACACACACACACACACACACACATACATATATATGTGTATATATATACACATAGCTGAAAGTGTCATCAGGGAAAACAAGAAAAATACAATTCAGAGGCTGGACCTCCCCATGAACTGCTTTTCTCCAGAGGGACCCATCCCCTCCAGAGGGGCCAGTCCCCTCCCATGACCCTTTCCACACAGCCACTCCTGCCTTCCTGGCTGCCTATTAAGTTATGCTTTCCCTTACACCAGTGCTGGCCCTGGGCTCTGGCCACATGTGCTCCCCCAATCCTCACCAATTCTGCTGTGCCAATTGTTTTTTTCCTGGTACCTCTTCCCACATACACCAAACTCTCTGCTTTCCCCTTTTCTCACCCCCTTTCATTTACTGCACTCAGATAATTTTGTACCTGCTTTGAAATCTAATTGTTAAAGCTCTTGGTAGAAGGTGGATATTTGCCCCAAAGCAAACTGACAGTGTCCCTCCCTCTGCAGACACAAGACAGCCCCGCTCTCCTGATTAGCCTGAATTGCTTTCAATTGACTAACATAACAAGCTGCTGCTGCTTTTTCTTTTTTTTTAATTTGAAAATGGAAGGGACACTATTAGGAAATTTACATTTGCGAATATGATATTTAATTAGCAATATTAATAAATTAATAGAATTAAAGGACCTTGTTGAGACTCCAGATTAATAAAACATGCTCTAGCTGAGTAAATGAGGTGAGCCAGGCATATGTTGCCCATGGAGGATACAGGGGAAATCTCACTCATTAAATACCCCTTAAAAAAGGAGTGGGGGACAATAGCAAATTGGGGCAAAGCTTCTTCTATCTTACAGTATCTCTCATGCTTCAATACTTACCTTTCCCTATTCTGCCACAATACTTTAACAGGAAATCAGGTACAGCTTGTCTGCCCACCTCTCTCTTTAACCTGCCAAGAAACTGAATGAGTCAGTGGCAGGGAGTGAAGGAGAACCAGTGCTTGGAGTTCTAAGGTAACAGCAAGAACAGTGCAGGGCAAATGCCTCGGAATATTTGGTCAGATCTATAGAAAGCAATAAAGGATACTTACAGCATTTTCTGATCTGATCCTCTCCTGAACATGGAGCACACAGTGTCACTTAACTCTGGATGTGTCCAGCATGGTGTCTCCAAGACACTTGGAGGATTTGCCTCAGAGGCACCCTCTGTGTGTGGCACACAGAGCAGGTCCATGAGCAATGTCTCAGTGCAGGCTCAAGAAGGGATGCAGTACAGCATTGTCCCTGTGGGCTCAGATGAGAAGACTGACCACTTTAAGCAAAGGTCTGGCACAGCATGAGATAAATTGTGAGGTTCATGGGGGTCAGACCCAGCGAGGTGTCCCAGTCTACATGTACATCTGTCACTGTTTTGTGGCTTGGGTGCCAACCCAAACTCAGGGCCAGTCCTCTGCCACTCACTGGTTCACCAGTCCTCAGGGCACTTCAGCATGTTGTAATTTAGGCACATCCTATTTGGGGACATTTCTGTGCCCCATCTTCCCTGGAAAAAACTTCTCAGAAGAATGTGGTACAGTCCTTTTCTGTACTGCTTTATTAGTGTCCCAAGACAATACTGGGATGTCAGGACTCCAGGGATCCAGTCAAGTAGGAGGCTGCAGTGCCTTAATCTGTCACTAAGTCTGTCACTTAGTGACTTAATCTGTCACTAAGTCTGGGACAGAAAGAATGTGGTTCTCTGTAGTCTACAGATGTATGTGGAGAATCCTTTGCAGTGTGATGACTGAGAACCATCAACTGCATGGACATGTCTTAGCTAGTAAAGTACTATTATGTCTTCATGCAGCGACCTGTACAGCCTCTTACATTGATCCTTGGCTCTAGAGGGAGGGCAAAGAAGAAGAAAGACCTCCAGGAACCAAGGGAGCAGTCAAAGCAGTATCTCTCCTTGGGCCTGTGTGACATTCACACACACCACTGTGAAGTCACACTCTCCTGCAGGGCATAGAAGAGGTGATTATTTATAAAAGTATTGAGCACTGTCCCCATGCATCACTCTGCCTTGTTCTGCTGCAGTCTCAGCAGTGAAGCACTGGGACACCACAGAACCATGGCTCTCCCTGTGCACACCAAGGGGAGATGGTCAGTCTCAGCACCTAGGAGGGACCCCGGAGAAGGGCAGTGAAGCTGGAAGAGGAGAAGGCAAACACATAAATTGTCTGAAATAACTTTGATGGGTCTTGTAAAGCTTTCTGCATGCTTGGCTCTCATGAATCAACTCTAGACTCAAAACCACCCAGCCAGATGCTCCATGTGCCTGCCCCTGGAGCACACACAGGTGCTTTTCATCTTTGACATTACTACTTAGTAGGCAAATCTGTCTCCCTGTTCTCCTCTACATATTTGGGATATTATAACATGTGTGACATTAGTGGTTCATCCCACACTGTCAATCCTTAAGACTAAAGTGTATGGAAAACTCTCCCAGGGTAGGCTCTCAATCCTGGAGAAGCACTTTTCTTTGGTGTGAGGTACAATGACCTGCAGGTGCAAGCAGTTTCCTTCTAAAATTGAACAACGGAAGATAAGGAGAGAGATGTGACTAGTTTGCCTGATCCCACAGTGGCTCAACTGCACTACTCCCATCTCCAGGGATGGCTTGTCCACACTCTGTGGTTTGTGCTATGCTCCTCATGCCAACACCTCCACTAATTGTGGGAAAGTTTACTATTAGAATGGCATGTACACAGGCCTCCTGGAAGAGGTGGAGTCCCAGGAACAATTAGGTCATGGCATAGATGCCTGGGGACTCTGGCTTGCAATGCCACCCTTGGTATAGAGGCAAGTATATGGTAGGTGTGGCAGAAGAAGAAAAAGAGAAAAGTTGTCTTGGGTGGGGTACCAGGAGTAGAAATGGGAAAGAAAGGCATGAACTCATAGATGCAGGCAGGAATGGAGCTGAGCAGCATGTGGATGTGAAATATGCGTTGGGATTATCTTGGGATAATGGAGAAGTCCTAGTGTAGGCAGTCATTAATCTTGGAGATATGGGCCTTGATGAGGCACTCTGAAGCTTAGCCCCAAGGTGGGGCTGCCTTTGATGGCAGTGAGCACATCCAGATGTTGTAGAGCCATGCCTAAAGCGAACAAGGGCATCTCCGTGGGAACTACCTCCTGCCTCGCCCTGCAGGGTGGGCACTCTGGCTTTGGACAGGAAGGCTGCCCTTCTGAGGGCCCGCAAGGTCATCTCTGTGGTCTTCAGGGGAAGAATAGGGCAGCTGAAAAGCTTCCAGATCAGTGGGAGAGGGGCTGTTACTATAGGCCATTTCTTGCCAACATCTTGCAGGTTTGTAGCCCTTGGACCTTGAGATATGGAGATCCAAGGCCTTTGTGAAATGTTCTCTGGAACACTCAGTCTTGCTTTTCTTCTCTCCTCTTCATCCATGGTTTATGGAGCACTAGGAAAATTCCATAGCAGATTCAAAATACCTGGTCTGGGTGTTCATGGCCCATTCCTATGCCTGACAAGAATCCTGAGAAAGAAATCCTGATCCCTGCATACTGCCCCAGGCATTGCTGCTTATCGCCCTTTGTGTGGGCCTGACTCATCCCAGAAAAGTGAGCATGCACCATCTGAGCTCCCACAGACATGCCGCTCTGCCGCTGCATCTCCTTCCTGACCTGCTCTTCCTGTCCTGGCTCTTTCCTCAGCTCAGGTTGCCAGACAGGGTCCTGCTTTTCTGGAGTATAGGCTATTCCAGAGCCGTCTTCCTCTGTGACTCAGACCCAGTATCACTCATGAGAAAGACCAGGATCATAACCTTTTCTTTTCACCACTGTCCTGTTTAATCCTCTGCTTCTGGTGACAGACACTCAGTGAAAGCTTGTAGGAGTGTCTGGGTTTGCTCACTAGCTGGAACTCTGTCCTGGTACGTGGAATTGACAATCATGTAAATGACAAGGGAGGAAATTGTAGGCAGAGGAGAGATTGTAAGGGAGGGTGTTTCCTTGTGCAATACTTGAAGGACTGGGGAAATGATCATCACATCCCTGAACATGACTCTTGAGGCCATGGTGCTCAAAGGGTCGCATCAGTTTGTCCTGTGAGTGGTTTGAGGCACAGCCACCTGCACAGAGTCCCGCTCTAAGTGCTCTGCAGGCCCACCTGAAGCCCTGTGCTCGTACTGCTGCTGTGCAACTGGTGGGGGCTTATGGCATGATGGACTTGAAACTCCCTATCCTCCTGAGGGTGTGGTCCTCACAGAGACTCCCAGCAGTCTTATGTATTGCATAGGTGTATAAGGAGAACAGCAAGGGAAAAAATAATTCCAGGCTTTCTCTGTCTGGAGAAAGCACTGTGGTTGCCTGCCCTGAGCACTGGAGTCTGCAAGGTGTAGTAGGGCAGACCAGCTGCAGGGATTATTTTCTCCCATTCCAGGCACGGACAAAACTCTCAATCTGTGAATAAAAGTCATTCTGGGAATGGTGCATCTTTGGAGAAAGTGTTGGGGCTGATGTAGCTGGAGGGTTGCAGACCTGTAGGATTATCTGTAAGAGAGACTGCACAATGCACATTCAGTCCTTTACAGGGTGGTAAATTCTGTGTGAAACTGGTTTGGCCATTATAACTTTTCACACGTATGTGTGTAGGGCTGATTTATCCAGCTGTTCTCCACTATTTGTTCTCTTGCAGTATCCTCTCCTCTGTATAAGGATTGCCAGTTCTGGTGGGTTTAATTAAACCACCTCTTAATAACCGCTCCTTAGACAGCCCGCCCTCCACTTCTCGCTCAGCCTGGGGTCTGCAACCGGGAGTCCGCGTGGAGAGCGCGGCCGGGCCGGAGCCGGACCAAACCCCACACGCTCCCGGTCCTGGTTATGGGGCGCTCTGCCCCCGGACAGCCCTACGGGGCTCCGGCCGGGCCGGGCCGGGCCGGGCCGTGCCTGCGGCGCCCCG
>JBBMKD010000070.1:7932028-7951227 GCA_037834095.1 Argya squamiceps | reverse complement strand
CACGCCGGAGCCGCGGGTTGGGCTCCGCTCTGCCCGGCCCGGCTTGGCTCGCTCGGCTCGGTTCGCTTGGGCGGGGGCTCGGCACGGCCGCCGGGCCCGTGGGCTGCCGGAAAACGCCGGCCACCAGCCATCACGCTATTTTGACAGCTCGGCGGAGCGGCAGTTTGAGCGAGTGCAGAGGCTGCTCAGCCGCGCAAATGCTGAGTGAGGCTCAGCGTCGCACAAAACCAGACTTAGTCGCCCTCGGCTCCCTCGGCACACCCCGCCCGGCCGCCTCCCGGCGTGCCCGGCCGCCGCTCCGGCCCACGGCTCGCTCCGCTGCATGGTGCTGGAGGAACTGGAGCTGCTGTTCCTGCCCCCATGGTTTCTACAAAGCCCGGTTATATAAAGTTTAATTATAATACTTGGCTTCCGTGTACCGCTTTCTATCTGCAGATCTCAAAGTGCTTTCTAAGCATTAAACAAGCCTCACAATGCCCTCTCCCGTCTTCATGTAGGAGGCTTTGCTACACCCGTCCCTGTATTTATTTTAAATGCTATCAGGAGAAACTGAGGTGCAGAGATGGGAAAAGGCTTGCCCAAAATCATCCAGCGTGTCAGTGGCAGAGCTGGATGCAGAACTAAGAATTCTCCTTAATTGGTTCCCATCTTAAATTCTCCAGGAATGCTGCCTTCCTCTGGGAACAGCTCTGCCTGGGATCAGCTTTTGGGGGTTTGGGGATCTAACTGACCTCTGTGCTGATCTACAGTGAAATGCCTCAGTGACCTACACACAGTTCATAACAAGGCTCTTCTCCTTTTAGGAGCTTTTCCTCTATACTTGCACAGAAAGTTCAGGCCAAAGCCTGCCGACTGCATGTGGTGGCTTTACTTGACTTAATTTTATGAACTGCTGGGAAGGAAAGAGTGGGACCTCAGCTCAAGGTCTTGCTATCAGCAACTGGGGAGCCAGTTTGGCTCTAGTGCATTTGTACCTCAGAAGGGACCATTCTCTGGCATCTCCTTTCCCATCCCCCTTCATGAAAGGTCAGGGAAATGAATGGGACAGCAAGATCTGTACGCCTGTAAATATTTAGCAAGCCACTCGCTTTTACATTGCAGATTTTGCTCTATGGCATGGCTGTTAATACCAGTGAGGCATTAGCTCCGAAAAGCACCCATCACACTGTTAACACTGAAAGTGCTCCATCAAAGCAGCCTGCCGTGAATTACAGGGCTTGAGCTTGCTTCATTAGCCTGGAGTTTGTCCAGCAGGAATGTCAATCCCAGACCCACAGTGGAAGAGAAAAACCCTGGTAACAAATTAAAAGAAGGAGCATTACCTGCAGAAGTGATACTACCCTGACAGAAGCTGGGACAGAGAGCACCTTTATCATACCTGAAGAGATCTTGCCTTGTCAGAATGCAAAAAGTTGCCCTGATCTGTTCCATCTTTGTCAGAAACCACCTTACATGAAGAGTGTTTGGGCGGGGTGGAGGGACAGGACCATTTCCTTACACTCTTTGGCTGTGTTTGTGGAGATTTTTTTTTTTTGTGTCAGAGTAAGGACACTGAATTTCTGGTGCTGGGGGGAACCCCTCTAATCCCCAGCCCTCTAGTTGCAGCCAATTGTGGTTATGTGTTGGACTCAGGGTCAAAATTTGACTCAGATTTCATTTCATTTGCACAAAGACTCATTGACGCCTGGGCCTAATGAACATCAATATTCTTAATGACAAGGAAAAGATCTGTTTTATGGGACCCCAGACAGGCAGCGTCTCCATGCTCCTTCTGCAGAATCACAGGAAAATAGTCCCAATCTTGGACATGTTTGGGTTACCAGTGTTGCAAAGTTCAAGTCCCTCCCCAGATAAGAGCATCTTTCTTGGGAACCTCTGTCACAGTTTTACAGGATAAAGTGCTCTGCTGTCTTCTCAGCCTGGCTTCTGTGATTCCAATAAGCAATCCAATTACATACATTCTTTCATTAGAGTTGTGATGATACTTTAGATTTTCATGCCAAAAGATTCATAGAAACATGATGGGAATTTTTGTTACTTTGTGATTTTTTTCCCCTCCAAACTAAAAAATCAAAGAGAATGATTCTGGGAAAAAAAAAAAAAAAGATTGCTACAACCAAAACACAAGACTGAGTTGGTTGCATTTGTCAGGTTCACTTGTACTTCTGTTTTGGTTATGGGATGTTAGGTTATGGGGGGTTTTTCCCATATAATTTTGTATTTCTATCCTCAGCCTTTTGCATCTTTGGCTACCAGATGTGTCCCACATTGAAGAATTATTTCTCCTCCCTAGAGTGAAATAAATGCAATCAATATGAGTATTGCTCTCAGGGCCTTGAAATATTACATTAATGTTCCATGTGGTGACATTTTAGCTGGAATTTTCAAATACATTATGATGGTTCAAATTAATATTTATCAGATCAGCTTTTATATTTTGCAAAAGAGAGAGAGGGAGAGAGAGAGTAAGCATTATTAAAATACAAAATGCAGATGAATTCCAAAATCGATGGTCCATTTTACCAGCACTTTCAAGGGGCTGTGTTTTGCTTTCTGGGTTTGTTTTTAAATTTATTAGTTTTACAGGCAAATCTATTTATCTTCTTTCATTTTTTTTCACCCATTCAGGGTTTTTCAGTTGTTTCTTTCTTTCTGTCTTCTTTATTATCCCAAAATGTAAATTATGACGTTAGCTAGGTTTTTTCTTTTTTTCTTTTCAGTGATTAAATCTGCTACATGACATCTTTGTCCTTTCTATAAATTAAATCATCTTTGCTTTCCACCTTTAGCCACTGCCAGCAGCAATACTCTGATTGCCAGCAATAAAAGTCCTCACTTTACGGTCTTTATTTCCTACACAAAGCAAACCCCCCCCCCTTCTTTCCCTGTGCTTATAGAGCCTTTTTAATTTTTTTTTTTATTTTGCTAAGGGGGTAGTGGGACTAACTCCTCTTTTCAGTGTTTCCCCATATACAAGGAATTTGCAGAGAGAGATTGCAGAGGAAAAAAATCTAAACCACATTCCACTTTATTTCAGTCATTCCTAAACAGATTGTTCTATGAGGTGGAAAATCCAGGCAGATTAATGGTGTCATTTGTTTTGCTTTTTTTATATTTCTGTCTCTCTCCCCCCACCCCCCCCACAATTTCCTGCCTGCCACTTTGATTTGGTGAAAATGTTTGAAAAGTACCTTTTTTAGATTAAATGCAGCTTTAAAGATTTGTGGATTATCAGCTGTGTGTATTTTTCTGAAACAGTGCTGCTTGCAGAATAACACTTCTTTCCCCCTTCAACCATGGAAAATTGTAGGAACTGTCTGGGATCTTAACACATTTCTTTAAAAGCATTTGCAATTTGTAGAGGAGAATTTTTGGGAGGGTTAATATTCTGGTATAGAACTGAACAGTACTTCCAAACTTTTCCCATTCTCAGCATTTTTTCTTCTATCTCTGCAATAGTTTTACTGTAAGAACATGTCAGGAGTTTGTGACATACAGACAGCTACAGGAAAAAATACATATGTATGTGTTTGCACATGAGTGTGAATATATATATATGGTATATACGTAAAAAAAAATTTTTATAAATGCCCACAAATGCACACTTGCATAGTCTCCCTTTCTGTCTCTGGGTGTATAGATGTACATACTCCAGGCTGCCCTTCCTATTTTCCTTCAGTGCTGATCTGGGCAAAAGAACGACAGGAAACTTGAAAAAGAAAAGGAGGAGGAATCGATTGTTCGACCCGCACTTGAACTCTCCTGAAAGAGATAAAGCAGAATTTTCAATAGGTCCCCTGCCCTTTTCACTAGGAGGGAAAGAGGAGAAGAAAAACAAGAGATATTTATATGACAGGCACTGCTGAAAATAGCGTTTCAGAGCAATAAAAGAAAAAAGGCAAAAGAGATTCAATGGTAAAAAAACCCCAAACCCACAACAACAGAGAAACTCTTTCTCTTGCACTCCCCAACAGGCGCATGAGCAGCTCATCCTGGAAATGCATGCATGCCTCCTATAGATCTGTTTGAAATTATAGTTGTCATTGAGAGTGAATTTATGCTTCTATTGATCTGCAAAAGGAAAATATTAAATGGTTTGGTTTTGATCTTTAGCTGACCCTAGGGTCAAGGGTAGCCTAAGATTAGTATTCATAGAATTCATCACCAAATTGTAGTCTGCATCTACTTTATGCAAACACAGGGAAAACACTGGAAGATAAATACAAAGCAAAATGATGAACAATTTCACCAGCACCCACCCCATTAAAAATACAACCCTCAAACAATAAAAGCAGGGAGATACGTACATGCACAAATCCAGGTAACTGCACACAGCATAAATGGGGAAATGGAAAGGAAGTACAGGGAAGCACAGAGACACAGACAGGGAATTGCGCACATGGGAAAAGACATATGACTCGGAACAAATATCAACGCACTACGACACTGAAACATGCCTGCACGAACACCTCAACACAACTGCAAGGGAACATACAAAAAGCAAAACAAATATAGAAAGAACACTTCGTATAGATATATATACACACACTCCTCCCAGGAAAAAGGTCTGCTTCTGGGGTGAAAAAGAGTATGTTCACAGATTCTCACACAAAGCCAAAACCAAGAAGCAAAAACAAATGCAGTTAAGCAGGTGCACATACTGATATGTGCTGACAAACACGGGGATACACAGTTGTAAACATGTCATCACACATACACAAATGCAGACACTTGCATTAGGCGTTGTGGATCTCCCTTGTCAGTAAGTGTGACACAAAGTTAGTGAAATGATAGACAAAGAAACATAGCCAGGTGTGAGTAAAATATTCTTGCCAAAGTCCTCCACTAGTCGTCCCAGCTCA
Source organism: Argya squamiceps (assembly GCA_037834095.1). Classification (NCBI taxonomy): domain Eukaryota; kingdom Metazoa; phylum Chordata; class Aves; order Passeriformes; family Leiothrichidae; genus Argya; species Argya squamiceps. The sequence goes on along the minus strand of JBBMKD010000070.1, from coordinate 7,946,365 downwards.
GAAATTCAAGGGAGAATGCTGATAAGAGCAGCAAAACCAATTTCACTCACTGACGAACCTTCAAAGACACAGGGAGATCTGTTTACTCACAAGGAGAGTGCAGTCTTCTCACAGGCATTAACAGTCCAAGCTGTAGCAAAAACACTCCCACATGGACATAGTAAATGCCATTTGTAGCCATAGGAGGTATCTGCTGAGAGATGAAAGCAAACTCAAAGAGCAGAAGGCCCAGTTCCCAACCATGGAGTCATCCCAGAGGCAGGGGAAAACATCTGTGACTTAAACCAAAACACCAACCCACAGAATCTCAATTGGGCACCACAGGCTGCTCACCAGCACCCTGGGAAACATAAGCAAGAGAAACTTGGTGCTTTCCAGGCAGATACAGCAAATACTGAGAGGAGAGCAGAGTAAAAGATGGTTTCTGAGCTATTTCCAAGACTATGTCCCATGTAGTCTGGCAGATGATAGTCAATATAGCCTCTTTGCACTTAGACTCTGCTTCTGTAGTCTCAGTGTGGCTGAATATATACAAAAAAGTATAGAACACTTGTAAGTGGGCAAAAATTGGTGAGGGAGAACAAAAGCATTGATATTTATTTTTATGATCAGTTTTCCCCCAATTACAGATTTTTTGATTAAAGCAAATGTTAAAAATCTTATTTAAAAAGAAGTATTTCCTTTTGGTCTACAAAACAGCAACCTGAGCATTCACCAAAAATATAACCATATTTAATGTTTGTTGTTTTGTTTATTTTCCTTGCTATAATTCAGATTTATATTTTAGTTTGAAAGCCTCAACCAACTCTGAGGCCCACTATGCTTTGTACCATATAATTGTATTGCTAGAAACAGTCCTTGTCCTGAAAAGCTTGCATTGCAAGTGGAAGAGCAGGAAAAGGAAACAGGAGAATCTCTCATTTACCAGTGGAGCCCCAAGCAAGTGAGATGCTCAGGCTAGCCAAAGAGTCTTGGCAGAGCTAGGAATTGGAGCTGCATCTCCTGATTCACAGGCCATTGCTTCATAAATTAGATCATCCTCCTTTCTTGATTTAAATACCCCTTAGCGTGGGCTACTAGTCAGTTAGTATTTGTATGATCCAGTCAGGAGACCCAATGAAAACAGTACTAAGCATGAACAGTGTTTGACCTAAACTTGAAGGGCTGTATCAGTGTCACTGTGCCATGAGCAGCTCTTAGTCCTGACGTTGCTTGCCTGGCCTGGGAACACCCTGGCCAGTGTATATCACTTCCTCAGAGGAAAAAATGTCTACCAGGTGCATTATTTTGCCAACATAACCACCTCTGTGCTTGGGCTCCAGAAGTACAGTTAGCTGGGAAGGATCCCAGTCCCAGCACTAGCCATAGCTAATACTTCCAAATATATCTCTGATGGTAAGCACCTCTTGGTGTGGGCAGGGATGGCAGTGAGCACGGCTGTGCAGGCACCACTGGTGACAGCTGCAGGTTTGATGACGCTTGGCAGTAGGGAAGGGAGAGCATGCCAGGGGGCAGGGCTGTCTGAGAAGGATCTGGGAAACGACAGAGCAGGGAAGATGAAGAAGTTGTAGAGGGAAGGGAAAGGGGAAGTGGTAAAGGGAAGGGGAAAGGGGGAAGGGAAAACAGGAAAGGGGAAGGGGAACCGGGAAAGGGGGAAGGGAAAACAGGAAAGGGGAAGGGGAAATGGGAAAGGGGAAGAGGAAGGGGAAGGGCACAGAGGTGTCAGTGGACTTCCTCTAATAGTATGCAATGCATATTCCTGGAAACTGGTTCTATAAGTCACTCGTGCATTGCCTGAATCCCCCAAAGTCAAAGAGTGCTGTGTGTGTAAACTGTATGACATGCCCTGTACTCAAGGACAGATCTCCTACAGCAAAGAACCAGCACTCACTTATCATGACAGTAGGATGTTCTTTATTACAGCTGCAGTACACAGCTTGCCCCTTGCATGCTCTGTTTGGTGGATGACTCTCTCCTCAAACTGGTGAGGAAACTCATGGCAATGACAGCATTTCCCAGAATCCTCCTCATGGTGGGAAAAGACTTCTGTTCAGGCTAGCTGTACAAAAATGGTACATCCTTGCCCACCACTACCTCAGTAATACTAAATTTGTCAGAGACTGGTCGTTTTGATGTTGTGGATAGTGGAAGTGGAGGTAGGAGAATAGAAGAGCAGATGAACACATATTCCCCTATTTATTTGTTCAGTACATCCCATTTTTTATGTTGTTTTGTAATCGTAGTCTTGATTCATCTACTGTACTTAAATAAATACGTATACTGGGCAGCTGCTTTTCCCCAGCCTGTCACAGAGTACAGATTCAATCATGTTTTTATCCTTTTGGCAGACAGAGGAGGAGGAGTGTGAAAGAGGGAAGCAGCAAGGCACAAAGGTGGAGGCAGCAGACGAAACTGCTGTTGTTGCTTCTGTTTCATTGTTTATTGTCTATAACTTTGTACAGCCTTTAACTCCACTGTTTGGCAAGAGAGCAGCTGGCACCACTTGCCTCTGGAGTGCATGTGCTGCCTGGAGAGAGACAGCCTGGATTAGCTAATGTGGGAAGAGATGGGATCTTCTCTCAGTGAGAACATGGGCTTGGAGCTTCAGACAGGCAGTGCTGAAAAAACCTCTCAGGTCTGAACTACCCCTCTCCCCTTTGGATCTCTCATCCATTCATTGTTCTGCTTATTTTCTCATTATGCAGGTTTATTTCAAAACAAACATCTGTAATTTTGTTCCCCATTAAAATACCATATAAACATCTTCCCTTTTGCCACCCATGGAAAGCCAGTACTTCTCTCTCTGCCTTAATATTGAACCAGTTTCCATAGCTCATGTGCTGCTGGCAGTGCTCATTTTTAAATGGTGTTGAAAACTAAGTCCTTGCCATTTGTCATTGTTAGACTTCCATAGCACTTTCTTCCTGCATAACAGCCCTAGCCTGGGTGTATTGACTGAATCCTAAATGGCTGATGGCCAAAAATTTCTAGGTAATTTCAGTGGGACTTGATACTCTTCACATCTGGTCATAACTTGATCATATAATTTGGCTGTGTACTCTTAAAGAGCTGCTGTGGCTGGTGGAGTCATTCTTATATCCATAATAGTTTGTAAGGCACTTAAGGGTACCTTTGGATGAAAAGCACTAAATAAATGTTCAGCAAGATGAAGTTATTTATCCATGTAATCACCTGTCACTTCCACCCTATTTTTGTTCCTCCCTGTCCCATCCAATCGGCCATATTATATGCTCATGCATATGGTCATGCACTCATCAATCCACCTTTATCCATATGCAGAGACACTCAAGTATTATGAGAGCTACACAGAAAGACAGATGCATGCATCTAATCCTTCTCTCCTCATCTGTCCTCATCCAGCTCCTACAGACACACAGCAACATTTTTTAAGCACTTAAGTGACTTAGGATTCTAAGTTTCATTTTGGAGAGAGGCTTAGGAGTTTAAATGTCGCTGAAAGTCAGCAAGATGTGTTCTCCAGATTAGAATTCCTCAGGTCTGTAAGTGTCATATTTTCAAAGTGCTCTCTTTATCTAAATATTCAGATAGGCACCTTGTAGATTATCAAAACTGTTTAAGATAGGCACATAAATCCAAATGATTTTAATGTAGCTTGCCTTGAAAATTTTAAGACCCCTCTGGGCACTTATCTTTCAAAGGCATCTAAATCCTTTTGAAAAATTGGTACCACGAGCCTCTAAGATCCTGTAAAAAACAGCTCTTAAGTTACTCACCCATAACCAAACATCAGAAGAGTGACTGCTACCTTAGGTAAATCCATATTCTAGTGATGCAGTTTATGAAAAAGGTTACTCAATTACCAAAATCCCATGATCTTGTAAAAATACAGCATGAGAATCTCTTGGTAACTCAGGCAGCAGGACCAGACCTGTGCAGCTCCTGCCCACTTTCCTGGAAATGAGATGCCTGTGCCATATATGAGTCTCAGCAGAAAGTTCTATACAGCCCTATTTGTTATAATCATTGAAAGTCTTCATCATTAACAGGCAGAAGGGCATTCACTCATCAGAATCCCCTGGTTGACAGTATTTCTAGCTGTGGTCAAGGAAAAACTTTGTGGGGAGGGGTTGATGGCTCTGGTATTTGAATAAACACATCATGTTTAGTAGACAGTCATTGGTGCTGGTTCTGGCATCCGCCACTTTATGTAGGATTCTGCCGAAAAATCCCATAAAACAAACAGGATTTCCAGGAAAGAAAATGAAGCAGAAAATCCTGCCCCTCTTGTAAATTATGTCCAAGTAGGCTGAGCTGGCAAGAATGCCTTCAAGTGTGAAGTTCTTTACATTGTATGGATAGGAGTTCCCCAGAGACCATCTTCTTTCATCTTAGGGTTTTTTTTCTCTTGAAGTTTTTTTTTTTTTTTCACCGGGGGTGGAGGGCAGATAGTGTGTGCATGATTTGGCTGGTAGAACCAAGAATCTGTCAGCAGAAAAAGGGCCGTCAGCAAGAGACAGTGAGCTGCAAATTGTCCATTTCTAAACTGCCTGTTCATCTGACACTTGCGAGCTCAGAAGCCACCTGTTCAGCTATCAGTCACCAAGTGAAAATGAAGCTTTCCTTAAATGAAGATTTTGATGTACAGAGAAAACTCAAAGAGAGAAAAAAAGAGGAGAAAAGGAAATTATTCTGAATTTACTCTACTGTAAAATGAGAATAGAAACTAAAGCTGAAACCCAAAGGAAGGTTTTTACTTCCCTTTCTCCCCAAATTGTAATATAAAAAGTGTTTTTTCAAACAGAAGCACAAACTTAAAATCAAAAAATACAACACCTTTCATGCAACATTTTTGCAGAAATCCGAAAGTGTTTCTGAAGCTGCTATCTCTCTTCTCCCTCCCCCCCAAAATAGTGGCAGATTTTTGGGGTGTGACTGACTCCTTGCTAAAAGAGCACTCAATGTTAACAAGTGGTGTAGCTCTTTGAAGTTGTGAAACTAAAGAATGGATTAGCTGTGATACCATGTGCAGAGTAGGCTTTCCCCTTTCCATGCAAGGTCAAATTAAGAGTGGACCAGCCAGCGACCCAAAAGTAGACCATACTAAGCAGCTGATTATTTTTTGCCCTCTTCAGGCACACTGCATTCGCCTCTGAGGGAGAATTCAGGGCAGCAGCCAGCAGGGTTGACTCTTACGTGCGAGGTTTTTCTGGCTGACCACAGAGCACATAGCCCATGCGCCTGATCAAATAGCTTGGTAATTTCATCATTTCAGACTTTTATGGTTTTTCCAGTTGCTGCTGCTTTTATAAACAAGCATTTCGGTGACCTTCCCCTCCGGACATCAGCGCATTCAGCTCTGCAAGAATCCCAAGCTCTGAAAGTTTATAAATAAGCCTTCTATCAAGTTCCACAACAGGTGTGACCTCCCCCCCTGTCCTAAAACTGAACAGTTTCAACAAGCAAATAAAGACTGCACAGTCCTGTCTTAAAGGGGAAGCACTCTGGAGAGCACTGTGTAGGCCCTGATACTCTCAATAGAAAGATTGGCCCATTGCAAGAAGGGATTGTGTGGCCATAGTCTGGGGACAGATGTGGCTTTTTAGGTGGCCCTTTAAACAAGAGCAAGAGACACAGAGTGGAATGGTGCTCACCATGACCTACATTAGCATGACATCCCCAGGCTGTCCTACACACTGACTCTGGAATTGATTATGGTGGGTTCTGAGCACTGTGTCTGCCTGGCTGAGAGATGAGATTACTGGGAGATTTTTGTCATAAACAGAAGATGCACAACCAGAATCTCTTCACTTTGATTTGGCTTCCTGCCAGTATGTCAGTGGCAGATTGGCAACACTGAGTGGAGAAGGAAGGAACGTGTTCTCTTTAAAATGGACAGTCACATACTTGTCTGGATTTGCTTATTCTCCTAATTTCTGGCATGTAACAGTACATACATTCAGTCTACTCCTTTTCTGCTGTCTTCACAATGTTAGAGGGAAACCAGGGTCTTGAAGAACTGAAATCTGAGATTGCAGTTTCATTCTGTGGATGAGCACCTCAAAAGCTGCAATTGAGACAAGAATGAGGCTTCTGACTTTGTAAGAGGCTCCTATAGATGCTCTCTCCCTCCATTTAGCTCAACCAGGGAAGGTTCAGGTGGGACATCAGGAGTTATTTTTTCACTGATAAGGCAGGTTAAGCATTGGAACAGGCTGTCCAGGGAAGTGGTGGAGTCACCATTCCTGCAAATGTTCAAGAAACGACTGGATGTGACACTTAGTGCTATGGTTTAGTTGGCATGGTGGTATTCAGTCAAAGGTACGCCTTAGTGATCTTGGAGAAGTCTTTTCCAACCCTAATGATTCTATGATTCTGTAATCTCACCAGAAACTGGTGGAACCAAGGAATTCACCAATGGGAAATACTATTTCTCTCCCTGTGTGTTCTACAAAACTGTATGATATTGTCTGATTGTACATTACATTACACTTACATTTCAAAGGAAATAAATGACTTGAAGTGTCCAAATGATCTTCTTGGTGTAGACCATTATACCATATAAAATAGCTGTATGGTATTCAGGGGAAAATGCCATTGAGATATTGAGACAGCAGAACATAGGGGGCACTTTGGTCCCAATATAAACAGTGGTACGTGGATCTCAGTATCATTGTGACAGAGATTGACAAGAAAATAACCAATAAGTACAGCTGAGGATGCCACTGTGGCAAAGGAGAGAGGAAGATCCAATCTGCTCAGTGCACTGAAAGGAATCAGTACAATCAGTGTGATGGGGAATACCTGGTACAATCAATACGTGCCATAGTGTTATGAAGCTAGTGTGATGGTGTACTGTGGGACAAGCAGAATAATTTCACATTCAAGACGTTTAATGTGGTCAACATATATGAGGAATCCAGTGTAATCAACTGGAAAAGGGATTGAATGTTGGAGGGGGTGTGGAGGTGATAAGGATGTAGTCAATGGGATATCAGGTCTTCTGGCTTTCAAACCTCATGCTCCCTGTTCTTGACACTAAGAATTGCTTTAAAGAATATTTGTTATTACATATAAATGACACAGTTTGCAAAGTGTGAACATGTTGCTGTGGTGCACAGTGTCAGGTGGGTCTACCACAATGAATTGCACTTGTCCACATGGGGCAGGTAAGTGAATGAGTGGGGTGTGCACAAGTGCTAAAATGAGTGAGGAGTCAGATATAGAGAACTGGTGGTGCTGCTGCAAGTCTCATGCTGCAGTCCCTTTTCTGCAGCATCGTGGAAGGATTTGGTTCCAAGAACATCTTGAGTAACCTACAGAAAGCAATAAGAGCAGCCATTTGGCTCATGGTGAGCCTTGTCCCTTCTAATGCACTTGTGGTCCCCCTGGGCCACATCTAATTACTGCTCAGACACAATAGTTGCAACTATGCATCATGCCAAAACCATTCAGAATAAGCCTCATACACTGAGATTTGTTGTCGGTCTTGATTTTTTTTTTTCACAGCGCAGGTAAGAAAACTTTTTAAACCCCATCCCTATTCAGGGATCTACAGCATCTACGTCTAACTGGCATCTGTCAAATCCCTAAGAGATTCTAAAGAGAGGGTTACTTCAGAGCTCCATGAGGATCACTGAGTGTCTTCTATTTTGGTGAAAAGATAGACTGCCTTCCCAGGAAGTCTCTGCATACAGAAGCTTTTTGTATGGACAGATTTTGTCCTCCACTATAATCAAAGTCCATTCCTCCCTTTCAACTAAAGTCACCCGCTGGACTGAAGTTATCTCTAAGGGCACTTTGACAGGAAGGAACAAGCTTGCTCCTGTGAAAGTGTCTTTGAAAATGCATCTAACCAGGTGTATAAACTCCCATTTGAAAGCAAACTAATGTTCCTCTTTGCTGCTACAAGAGCTGACTAATCTTTGCTCTATCTGAATCCTCCATCTGACACTATAAGCCCTGTCATCTCCCCAGTAAAGTTTTACCTTCAAAAAATTATCATTTTTTCAGGGGTTAGTGTGTGGCCATTTAGAGTGAACAAAGAGAGCATCACGCTTCATACAGATGTATGGCTGTAAGATGGATGCCTGCTTGTACACATGTATATGCATATATATGCAGGAATATATATATGTGTGTGTATATATATATATATACATTATCTGGACATTTATAGGAAGGTAAATGGATACATACAAACTCAGCCTGTGGTAGCTCAAACATAAAGCGTACCCTGGTTGAGGACTCACACTCCTTAAGACAGGCTTTAATAAACTACTGGAGTTCCCTAAGCACAAGGAGGTCCAGCTCTGGTGGGAAGGGCAGTTGGAAGAGTGCAGTGCGAAGAAAGTAAACACACAAAACAGAAGAACTAAAGCAGCTCTACAACATGACCAGAAAACCATGGGTGTCCAGGAGGAAAGCCTACATTCAGAACTCAGTGAACTGAAATCTCTGGTTACTAGCCAAAAGCATTTGAAAATAAATATAGACACAAGTTAAAATTATACCTTTTTGACAAAGTAGACAGTAGTTGTAATATAATGAGGCACTGTAGAAAAATGCCCCACCACCAAGTGAGCACTTGCTGGGCGGATTAACCAGCATTCCTTGTCCTCCATTGAGTGGTGTCACAAGCTAATAAATATTTCAGAATTGGCTGTATTCAATCCAGCCCTTGTCCCGGTTGACGTCTGTTCTCTCAGTTTTCAGAAGGAGACAGGTGCAGAAGGATGAAAAGGGATTTAATTACTAAACATCCCCTACTCCCAGAATCCAAACACATGCTGTACTGTACATATACACCACACCTACTGTACTCACAAGCACATATAATACTCATGCACACAGAGTCACACCTACTGCACTCTGCCATGCACCTTACCGAATACACATTGCACACAGATTGTGTTTTGGAAATAGAGGATTCACACTGCACTGCAACAATGCGTTTTGGCCATTGCCCATGGAAGGTACACCTGTGTTATAATATGTATTCCTCCTCTGGAGCCACACATCTGGTTACAGAAATGCAAGAAAGACAGAAATTACTTGTTTGTGCCCTGCTTATGGCCACACTCTAAAAGAATAAGAGCTGACTCTAGCTTCTAGCCAGAAAATAGGTATTTTTTCCCTTCTGTTGCTGAATGTCACCATGTAGTCCCTCACCTGCAGCAAGCATACTACATGTGACTTATTTATTAATACATGTGACTTACTTACTCTATTAATAGTTTCTGTTACACGCTTTCCTCTGAAACAAGAAGTGTACAAAGGCCCTAACCACAGCCTTTACAATTTCTGTTCTTACAAGGCCAGATTTTCAGATATTTTGCACCCACAACTGAGTATGTTTTTGAGAGCTGCCATGTGGACACCACACTGTAAGGGGCGTAAGTGGTGCTGCTCATTCCATTGATATCTGGAACATTGCTCTGGGGATGGTATCTTCTCTTCCAAAGACTTACTGCTTTTTGACAGGGAAAATCTGGCAGCACTTCTCATAGTAACAATAGACTGGAAATTGTGGGCAAATTTCAGTGCAAAAACCTGTATTCAAACTCTTTAAGTTTTCCTGACACTTTCAGCTACTAACAGGACACTCCTCCATTTCCTATTCCAGGCTGTGCTGGAGTAACTGTTCCTGTGAGCTGCTGAGCAGCAGTTGTGCTCCACCACAGGGACAGCTGCATGGCACAAAGAGCAGTGGTAGGACCATGGCCAAGCCCGTGGTGCCTCAGTGGGGCTTGGGAGATAACAGCTCTTCCTCAGATCTGTCTCTCGCCAATGGAAGAAGTCAGGTCATTTTATGCCAGTTGCCTCAGTTTCATCATCTGTAAAACGGCCAGTAATATGAACTTCTTTTGGAAAATGATTTGAGATTTACTGAGCTAGCAGATACTTGTCTGTGCAGTCTATTAGAGTGCTTTGAGATCTTTGAAGGGCTCCTGAGTGTATCAGTGCAGTGTATTGCTGTTACTGGCTAATTTAGGCAGCAAAGATAAAAAAAAGAACAGAGTTGAAGGAAGGGAAAGGTGGGTGTTCCTCCAGTCCTGCTCCCACTAGAATTATACTGTTGACTCCTATCTCAGATGGATCAAGACCAGGGAGTTCAAGTCGTGGGTAGTGGCAAAGACCAGAGAAATCAAAGGTGATGGATAATGAAAGGGAAGAGTTTTGTGTCTGGGCTAGAAGGGGTTTCCAGATAATGTATCACTTAGGTCAAATGAAGAACACCATTGGCTTTAGAGTGAGGTAATTAGTGTATCAGAAAATTGGGGGAAGTTATGTATGTTTTTAATATGGGCTATTAAAGCAAGCCATGAATTATGGAGAAGGGAAACTGCTTTCTTTGTTTTATTTGTTAACCTTGGTCAGCAGAGGAAGAACATGAGGATGTTGTTTTCTGGGACACATGTTCTTGTATGAGCACATGTGGTTGCAATATTAGGTCCCCCATTGCATCTCAAATACTGCAGACACATGTTTATGTCCACATATGTGCGTTCATGCATACACACAGACCAGAGTCTGTAACTGTTCTTGCTGCACGTGCACACTACATATAGGCATATGTGGGCTTCTTATCCTTTATATACAAACCTCCCTACACATTCACAATAGAAGCAGTCAGACCTGGTATGTGTCACACAAATAGTTGGAATAGTCTACTTAAATGCTGCACATAGAATGACATGTGATAAATATAGCCTGTTCCCACCATGCTTATACCACTTGAAATACTTCTGCAGACTCATTTATAGATGCACAAATCCTTTATTATAGTAATCTTAGGTTTCATCGGCATCCACAAATTGTAATCAAAATTCATAATATTTTTACACAAATATTTGTGTAAATGATGCATACTGAGCGAAAGTCCTGTGCAAGTTCCCATACGACCCCATGTTGCAACCTACGTTAACTTGCAAATTTTGAGCTTACAAATTTTTCCTGTGTGTTTGCATATACTCTACTGATGGGCAATGTCCTCTCATAAAAAATTCTGTCTTTTCTTTAGCAATCTGTGGAATTATTCAAATGCTGGATTGTATCTCATTCTCCATTTCACTGGAGGGTTTATAGGAAATTTCCAAGGAACCCCATTTCCATAAAATTCTGTAGGGGTTTTCTGGAGGAGATGGACTGCTTAGCTGAAAACAGGAGTGCTAATTGAGTTGGTTCCACTCTAACTCCCATTGTTGGTTGACTCTACTGTCTACATGACCATAAGAGTATTAATTTGATTTCAAGTACAAAGTGTGTTTGTTTCCCCAAACTGCTCTGTTGGTCTCTGATGCTCCACATACTTGTAGACAGGCTCAAGTTCTGATGCAGGGAGACCATTGTGGCCTCAGCACAACTCGCTGGATTTGCACAGCACTGCTTATTATGAAGAGACACCTCAAATCTGAGGAATCAGAGCTTAAAACTGTTCTTTTCTCTACAAGATTTCTCAGCAAAAGCATCTAAAAGAGCAGTTAGTTTAAACAGGCAGATTCTCAGCATTTCATAAGTAAAATAAAATTTTCCTATAATTTGGGAAGCATAAGTGGAGCTGCAGGTGTCCAAGTAGGAAGCACTCATTTGTGGCACTGGGACAGCTGCCGAGGGAATTGGTAGGGAACTGGGCACCAGGCAGTCCCTTGTCTTGTCTTTGGCAATGTGACAACTATTGTAAAGATTTGTAACAGTGCAAATAAAGGGGTTATATCTGCATCCTGGAACACTGAGAGAAATAGACCTGACTCCAGTTTTGCTCTTTTCACCCATTCATCTTAATTATGACCCATATTCTACTCTGCAGCTGGTAATTGAGGTTAAATCTGTGACTAACGTGGGCATGTGGGAATCATTCCTTTGATTTCAGGGACCAAGACAGGCCTATGCATTGCCCAAATTATTTGTGTTTAAATCAGGACTCTTCAGTAAATATTTGTGCTTTTTTTTTTTTTTTTTCTTTTTTTTTTTCTTTTTTTTTTCCCACCCCTCCCAAAACAAAAAACCAAGTGATACAGTAAACCACAGATTTCCAGAAGGGGTAACATGGAAAGAATAAACACGTTGCTTTAATTTAGTTGTAGAAACACCAATTTAAAATATTACACTCTGTTAAATAGGACTCTTCTGTGGCACAAAAGTTTTTTGTCTGTGCAACATTCTGTTTGGTTTAATTTTTACCCTAGAAGGGACTGGACATGTCTCCTGTTTCTGTGTGAAATAGATTGACCTTAATCAAGATAGAATTTAGAAATATTAAATTATGAAAACTTTGAGGCTTTTGCAGAAATGTTCTTATGTAAAGGATGAGACCCAGAAAGTAGGAATTCAATTGCAAGAAATAATGACCCTAAACTGCAGCAAAAAATTATATATATTTAGGTTAGCCATTAGGAAAAACTTTCTTGTGATAAGGATAATTAAAAATTGGAATAGATAGTCTAGGTAGGTTGTGCAATCTCCACCAAAAGAGGATTTTTCAGAACAGGCTAGGCAAACAAGAATGATGTGGCTGTCGCCGGCCCTGCATAGAAGGAAGTGGCCAAAGTAAGTGACCTCTAATGCTCCCTTCTAATCCTTTGTTCCTATTATATTAAAGGTCTAAGATATAACATTGCTTGGGTTATATCTAGTACAGTGATACATGCAATGGGATGGATAGTTGGATATTGAGGACACATATATCCTTTCTCACATTAACACTAGTCATGGTTATGGTCCATCTAAATTCCAGCGCATTGCTTAGAAAAATGTGCCCTTTAATTTCCCAATAAAACAGCTGGGTAAATTCTTCTACTTGCAGCTAAAGGGGAAAAAAAAGGAACCCTTGAAATGAATTTTTAATACAGATTTGAGTGGGATTGCAGCAGGCGCTTCTGATCTGATAATTGCACTGGATCAGCCACAGTCGTCATCTTTTTTTCCCTTTAGAAATTTTGTGTAAGACTTTAGTGCTGAGAAAAGTTCTCAGGCTGAGTGCTCACAATGTCTCCAGGTAGCTGGAGAATGGGGGAAGTGGGCAGCAGCATGGACAGGGTGGGCCCTTAAGGGCATGGGCAGCCAACAGCTGCCAGTTCTCATCCCTTTACATCCAGTAGAGGGAAGGTCAAGAGAAATTCTCACTGTTTATTTAATCTGTGACCTGTACTGACATTGCCTGAAAAGGTGACTCAGATGGCTGAGCCCAAAGACTAAGCAGAAAAAGATATATAGATGTATAGATATATATATCTATATATAGATAGATATATATATATACATATATATATACATGCACACACATACATAGATATAGAGATAAAGATAAATAGATATGTATGTTGTTTTGAAAACAGACACTTCTTTTTCTTTGCACCTTGCTTTTCAAAGCAGGAGTATTGTAGGAGCTGCTGTTTGGGCAGCCACTGACTGTAAATTCCAAGTGAAACTTTGAAAAGTTTTTCCCCCTCACTGCAGCCTTCATGGGTGGTTCACAGGGCTTATTTTCAACCTACTGAGGTTAATCTCTCTATTCCCAGTGTAAACACAGACAGAGGCATGCCTGCCTAGATGGCAGCTCAGAGAAGCCAACATGGCCACTGATTCACAGCCCATGTTCTTCCTCCGTTTTGAAAGATTCATGCTAAAGCTCCCTAGGCAAAAGTTACCCTTTGGAATACCCCATGAAAGGGTATTGGAATAATACTTGAAATGTATTTCCCTTTTTTTTTTAAGGCTATTGCAGATTCATTGCAATATCTTAGTGTCTTTCCTAATTGACACTAGAACGTGTTGGCTGGTATTGCTATCAGTGCATCCTACTAGTAAGGCAGAGCTGGGATCAGCCAAAGAGTGCTTTTGTTGGCTTGGCATGGCTTAAATTAGTTTCTTGAGGGAAATCAGCTATCTTGGTAAAAGCACTTTGGTTCCTGATTCACTGAAGCTATACTACAGCTTTTTGCAGTGTAGAAATACAGTTAAAAAATCATGGCCCTAATTGACATTACCATAAATAATTTCTAGCATAGGCCTGGCTCTGAGTAAATGGGGAAGTACAGCAGGAAAAGTATCTGTGTCCTATTACCAGCTGCCCTAAGCCAAATCTTGCCTTGAGATCTTCCCAGCCTTGCTTCTGCAGTTTAACAAAACAGGCTTTGTGAGACTGGTACAATCCCCAACGGTTGAGAATACAGTGGTAACCACAGAAGGAAATATAGGCTCATTTTTCCCCTCAGTGTGACAACACCCCTAATGTGACAATTGGGCTATGAGATGAAGGGCAAAGATTTCCTTTCCTTTCCTTTTCTTTCCTTTCCTTTCCTTTCCTTTCCTTTCCTTTCCTTTCCTTTCCTTTCCTTTCCTTTCCTTTCCTTTCCT
>JBBMKD010000070.1:7907301-7927334 GCA_037834095.1 Argya squamiceps | reverse complement strand
GGAGAGGAGAGGAGAGGAGAGGAGAGGAGAGGAGAGGAGAGGAGAGGACCAGGTTTCCCTTCCACATTTTTAGCAGTGAGATTCTACCTCAGTTTGGTGGTGATGGCAGAGGAATCTCCATCTGGTTGAGTGCTGTGTCAGGAGCTACATTTAGGAGAAAGGAGATGGTGTTAGAGTTGAGACAGGATATCCTTGGAAGCTGCTGAGGCAGAAGCACAGTAAAAGGTGCTCCTTTTTGGGTGACTTTCATTGCAGCAGAGGGGTTCCCACTATTCTCACAGCCTTCTGGCTGCAAGTTCCACAATCAGCATCTCTGGGTTAGGACATGGAGAGAGTGGTCTGATGTTGCTGTTGTGCTGTAAGTCCAGCTTCCCCTCCCCAAGAGGAATGCCCTTCACTCTGCATGTAGGATTTTCTCTCGTCCCATTGAGAGTGGGCTCTGTGCCACTTTATACTTTGGAGGATCATTAGCAGAAATCATTAGCTCTAATACAGCCTCCTCCATAAATCTCCCTTGCACCTGGATCATTTGTCCATGCCTAATTTCCATCTCCCTAATTTTATGATTTGTCCCTCATTTGATGAGGGTTCCTTCCATTAATTGTGTAGTAAGTGCTTCCAGATAAAGGGCTGACGAGTTGACCCCATCTTGGAAAGACATGGTTTGGGCTTTTTTCCTGAAGGATAGAGTCCCTCTGAAATATTCTTGCTCCCTTTTCAGAGGGCATCACTCCAAATCTTAAAGGCACCACAGCAGCTTCCCATAGGGAAAATGCTTCATTCAGATAAATCCTATTCATTGGAGGCACTGCAAGGCAGATGAAAGCAGCAAAGCTCAAGTCCAAGGTGTCCTCTGCCAGAGTAAGAAAAGTCTTGTAAGCATTATCTGTACAATTCAATTCAGACCAAGGAATAAACCTCTGCTTTTTCCCACTGGATCCCTCCTAATTATCATACTTTGAGTATGCTTAAAGTTTTGCTTTCTGTATCCTCCCACCAAAGTCTCCTCCACTGAACCTTTCTATGCTGTGTTAGGCTGCCCCAAGGATCCTTACCCTGTGTGATAATGGTTAGGGGGGGAATTGGTCGAGTCACCTGAAGAAGGGACTTTGCATCAGGCCTACAGAGCTCTTTTTCCAGCTTTTCTGAAGATGTTCCAGTTGGTCCCAGCAGCTCTTTATCCCAGCAGAATAGAGCAGCTCTTTCTCCATGCCTCTGTTGCCATCTAAATAAGGTGGTGATACTAGCAGTA
Organism: Argya squamiceps; assembly: GCA_037834095.1. NCBI lineage: Eukaryota > Metazoa > Chordata > Aves > Passeriformes > Leiothrichidae > Argya > Argya squamiceps. Next base: position 7,926,082 of record JBBMKD010000070.1, on the reverse strand, counting down.
GGGTGCCATGAGAGTTTAATTAATTAATTTGCAAGTGCTGTGAGGTCTTCTGATGAAATTCACTGCATCAGCACAAAGTCATTTAATCTATATTACATACTGAGATCCCAGTAGCAAGACCACCCCAAATGCATGGGAAAATTGAACAAAAAAGAGGAGCAGCCAAACTTTCTGAGCACTTTGTCAAATATTTTATGCCTCTGGAAAACAGGGTTTTGTTGAAGCATTTGTCCTTGAACTTCTGACTGCACGAGAGTGTGAGGCAGCTGAAATGGCTCACACTGGGACAGACACAGCCCACTGGAGTGCTCTTAGAGCTGAGTTTGACACACTGGTTCTGTTCTGCAGTGTTCAGTGTGTTTCTCCCAGCTTCATCTCCCCCAGCCTTTCCTCATACCTATCCCATATTTGACATGGATGTTAGAATATTCACCAAGATATTCACAGCTTGATGCAAACTCAGAGAGTACAAAAGCTTCCTCGGAACAACCAAGGTTATAAATGGCATGGGCAACAGAGCTGTTGGATTCTCAGCAGGTCTCTTGCTTTTTTCTTTAACTGTTGATTTACTTGAGAGGGTCTGTCTGTGACATTCTTGCCCTGGAGCTCTTTTCTCCTGAGTCTCTGTCCACTGCAGGGATAGTACAAATTCAGAAGAAGGGCATAGGAGAGGAGGGAGGTGCAGTGCCAGAAGCAGCTTGCACGTTTTACAGGTAACATTATCTTTTATTGGCATCCTAAAAAGAATGTCAGGCACTAGAGTGGAGGATTTTTTTTAAAAAATTTCTGCTTCACTGCTATTCTGTTGCAAGATTTTTATCACATCCATGATGCCAGGAGAGGCAGGCAGTGTTAGTGACAGAACTGGCCATTCACAAGATTTCTGGAGACCTTTTGTCACATCCTCTGGAGCAAACTGTGAAGACCTCAACATAATTTCTGTTCTAAAACTGGAAATACTCTGAGACTGAATAAGGCTCAGGCTTTTCCAGCTGACTCTGTAGCCAAAAGGTGCTCTCTGCTAGTCAGACACACCTACCAAGAGAGATCTTCCCATTGCTTTACAATCTGAAAAAACTTCTGCAATAGTTTACCGAGATTGATATTTTTAGGAGTCATCCAGGCCATGGAGTGTAATTGCTATCTCTAAAAGCCAGTAAAGACATTTCTATTGATGTCTGGGTCAGCAGGAACATTTTCAGTGGCCAGGCATTGCTGTCTGACTCAAATTATTTCTCAGAGTCTAGGCAACTCTTCTCACTGACACATTTCATGTGAGTTGACATTGCTTCTCTTTTTCACAGCAGCTCAGTTCTCTCTGGTTAAAGTTTATGGTAAGATAAGACCTTTTAGACCAGCAGCATAAACTCTTGTACCAGTAGACTGGCCTTAGAGTATGTCTCCTCTTTCCTTCCAATCACCTGATTTTCCTTATGCCTCCCTTTCAGTGGGCAATAAAAATACAAAAATACAATCACTGCCTTTGCCAAACCCACTGAAGAGTAGGTAAGTGTGTTCTCCAAGGACAGTTGTACTGTCGCCAAAGAAAGCAGGGGTGAGAAAGTCTACCAGGTTTTGGATGGCTTGGATGGTTTCAGTTGTGAAAAACAGTGGAGAAAACACTGCATGTGACTTCCAGAAAAAACACTGATGGTGGATAGCATCATCTCAGCTTTTCAGGACACCAAGGGCAGGTTAAAATCTGGGCCTTAGAGCCCCTGTGGCTTTAGTGTGCCAGAGCAGGGCCATGTGAGGGGCTGTGACTCCAGTGACTACCCCCCATTCCCAAGCAAACCTTGCTGTGAGCACTCCAGGAGCAGATTTGTGCTCTGTGATCCCTCTGCAGCAGCTGTGGGGAACCAGCAGTTGAGGTTTCTGGATATGTATGAAGGCAACAGGAACTGGGCTGTGGGCTTTCATCCTGAGTTTTGCCATTGCTGTCTGACCCTGCAAAGGCCTTTCCTCTCTTTGTGGAATGCAGCAGAAACAAGCAGTTGAGCACCTGATCTCTCTGTCTTCAACTCTTCCCTTTCACATGCAGTAAGTGCTCATGTAACCCCTAAGGAAAGTGCAATGGCATGAGAAAGCAGCTTTGCAATGGCCATAGTAGCACCTCACACCTTTCAAATTCCAGTATGGTCTTTCCCAGATAACAGTGACTGCTGGTAGAGGGGCAGCCAGGGAACTCTCACACTCATCTTTTACTTTTGCCACTGTTCACACAAACCTTGAACAGACCATGAGTTGCAGGAAGCCAGCACTGTACTGCCCAAACTTACTCCCACCTCAGAGAGGATCCTAGCAGGACATCAACCCCTACATTTCTCCTCCTTGCTGCAGTTTGAGAACTATGGCCATACACTGATTTCTTTCATAAATTTCTTCTGCCCAAATGAGGCTATTTTTACTAGCTGACAGGAAATTTTTACTAAATGCCACCCAAATTCAGAAAGTACTGAATTTTGGGCCTTGTGGCCATAGGTAAAATATAGAATAAATGAATTGATTTCATTGCATTTTCCCAGAGGATGGAAATCAGAATTAAACCACAAAAATCAAGAGTTCAGCATGAGTGTTATCCACATTTTTGGAATTAAGCTGAGCAAGTTCCAGATCAGATACACAGCAGCATACCTGCTTCTGCACTACAAGCAAATGCATAGCCAGCTAGAAGCCTACCTTCCACCAAACTCCTCCTCTATGGAAAGATGTTTTCCCTAGTGAGGAGGGACATTGTATACAATCTAATGGTTACAGCAGGATCTAGGAAACAGAATTTCTGATTTCCTCATTCCGCTGTGCCACTGTTTTACTGCATGGTCCTAAGGAAAACATTTTCACATTCTTTTTCTCTGTTAATATACATGTGAAATAATACTGTGCTTCATATAAGATTTTGTTTTCAAAACATAAACCACATTCATGTGCCTCAGTACAGTGACTTTCAGGTAAGAGGCGATGATACCTCTGTGTGAGGTGAGCTGGTGGAATCGGGGTGTCTGAGCTGCTGGACACTTGTACCTGAAGCTGAAATCAATGTTTAGTCATGGTGCCAAATATACCAGGGAATAAGGCCACTGATTTTGTGCACTGAACTTTGAGGTACATGCACAGAAGGAAGTAGAAGAGCAGATAGCATCGTTGTCAGCCTTGCCAGAGACATAAGCAGGTTCCAGCTGAGCAGAACGTTCAGCTGATGTTGAAAGTTGTAGGGAAGAATGTTTGTTTCAGTAGGTTCTGGCAAAAAAAATTCATAGTGGGTAGCCATATCCCATCTTTGAAAATTTAAGTGAGTTGTTCTGAATCTCCTCCTTGGCTTTGGGACTTTGCATGGTCACAAGCTGGATATGTGGTGTAGCTGATGGGGGATCGTACCCCCAGTGCATGCAAAGCACATAAATGTGGCTGGTCACAGAACCAGGAGTACCTGAGAGAACAGCCACACCAAGTGCCCCACTGTCAGATAATGGGATTGGTTGCAGTAGTAACCCTGCAAAGTCCTGCTCTGGACAGGAATCCATGCACAGTTAGCCAATCTCCTCAGACAGGTATGCACCCCATTCTGGAAGCATTGTTAGGATCTGCTGCTGATCCAGAGTGCTTAGAAAGCTGAATCTGAAGGGATGGGAAACTGCAAAAATCAGGGTTGTTTGGTTGGGTTTTTTTTTTTTTCCTTCTTGTTGTTCTTTTGGGAGGGTGTGTGTGTGTGTTTGGTTTTGGTTTTGTTTTTGTTTAGGTAGTCTTATTTTTAACTACGTAAATTCATATGAATATATTTTGACGATCTAAACACTGTGGGTCTGGAACAAATACTGGAATTCCTTTCCAAAATAAATCCCAACTATGATAGCATTGAGAAGTCTGATCTTTCTTCTGCAGTTATCATACTGTGTTTGCATTGATGATTTGTGTGTGTGTGCACAAATGAGAGTGCCATTTCAGTGCAGAAAAATGTGTAGAAATGTGAATGGAGGCAAGTGTCTGTACATAAGAACATGGACAGGAGGTTGTGTGTGTGTGTGTAAGAGAGGACATATGCATGTCTACAAACTTTTGTTTATGTGGGAGTATATATGTGTGGGTATGTGTACATATATGTAATTTTGTGCTTGTGTGGGAGAGAGGAAGGGAAAACATGGTAAAGTCATTTGAACCTGTTTGAAGGTCGGGTCTCCCCAAGGTTATCTGCTATTTTTCCCTTGAATCTGTAAAGTAATGGTATTCACACGCACTACTTGAGAAGTGTTTCTTTTTATAGCTCTTCCAGATGACAAATAATGCCTGTTTTTTAAGTCCTTTTTAAGTCATTGTTCCCTGGATGCAGATACCATGTTTGGGTGCAGGAGGGGAACAGAGCACAGAGCTATTTCTCCTTTCTGTCTGCAGAGATCTTTACTGGGACTAGTGAAATTCCAGTCAGGATCGTCCAAGGGGCTGCAAACTGACAACATATGAGCTGATAGGACACCCTCTCCTTCAGGCCACATGACACAGTGAGAGAGAAGCAGACACCCACCACAGTCCACTGCAAGATGTGATGGTCTGGGCTATGGAAGCTGTAAAATCCAGCTGAAATCAGTGGTAGATTTCCCAAAGGAAACATCCCCAAGTTGACCTGTTGAGAATAAACTGAACTTAGACTTGGTGGGTGGACAGGTGTCTGGATCAGAGCTGCTCCTTGCTGGGGGCTAAGGTTGAATAAATTTTGCCCTAGGGTTGAAATATTTTGGGCATTGTTGCCCACTGTGGGCACTGTGGATGTGTGGGCTGCACACACAGCTTTCTCCATTTCCCAGAGAGGTGCAACCAGCCTGATTCCCATCAGGTTTCCCAGCAGACCAAATCAGAGCTGCAGGTGCTTGATGATACTGTTCTCTCACCACAGAGTCAACCTATGCTCTTTTAAAACTAGCATCCTTTTCCTTGCTTTTCCTAAGTGTTTTGGTTATTGTCTCTTTGGTAGCAGCAACAGCTGTCCTGTGCCCAGAAGCAGTTTGGTGTTGTATTGAGCACAGGGGTATACAAACAGTATTTAGTGCTGCTTTGCCCAGGGATGGACAACGTGCATTCCATGGAGCACTCCCCACAGCTTTTTCTAGTGGCCAGACCCACCCCAAGGTGTGCTAGAAGCTTAGTGTGCCTAGTGGCTATGCCAGGAATTTTCTGGAATACAAACAGAATGGGTCTCTCAGGATTTGGGCCAAAGAGAATTGCAGATACCAATGAAGGTGTTCAGCTTCATATTAGGTAAAGCTCAGGAGAAATGCTTTTTTGGGAAAAATAGTGAGCACATTGGAAACACAAAGGACAGAAAGGGGACAGAAAGATTCAAGAAGTAATCTAGCAGAGGACAGGGAGAAAGCTTGGTTGAATGGATAAATGGGCTGTGAGCAGGAAACGATATCTGACTTAATGTCTTAGTCAGACAGAAAAATTAGATGGTGTAAACTGATCCTTCCTGCAAGGGGTGCTGAACTTTTTTGGTGACTTTAGAAGGCCATGTTTACAGTAACTCCATCTCGTGACCATGCTATGAAGGCAGGCTCTTTGGGCAGAGAGGAAGGAGCATTTCATGAACACACACATACACACACACCTGCCTCCACGGGCAACCTGGCCTTGTACTTACTGGGCTTTTTTTTCATTACAAGATTGTACTTTGCTTTTTAACATAGAAATATAAAACATGCATGCATATGTCTTATCAAAGATGATAACATTCACAGGTAAGGGAACACAAGTCCACTTTATAGCAATAAATTATCCACCCCACCCTTCTGGATTGATTAGCAGCTGTGTCTCACCAAAGCTTTCTAGAGTTTTCCTTTTAATTTTTTACCTGAATTGTTTTCTCCATTTTAGTTACACTCATACAGATATTTTTATGGAAGTGCCTACAAGGATTCCTAACTGTTGTTCCCACTGAGCCCCTGAAGTTACAGTCAGTTTTGAGATGCTTGTCCTAAGTGTTGATTATCAGAGAGTATAATTTTAATAACAAGAGGCAAAGTTTGCACTAGATTTCCATTCCCCTACAGGAAGTTAGCCCAGTTTGACTCTGGTTTGCACATTCATTGACTAAGTGTGCTTTAAGTGTTAGGGAGACTGAGGTTTAACATTTAGGGCTCTTCAGCTAAAGTTTGGATATTAAAATCTGGCTGTAAGTCTGATGGGCACAGTTTGAGATGCACTATTATATAACCTGGTTTATCATAGAAGCCATTGAAACCAATAAGCTATTTTGGTCCACAGAAAAGCAACGTCTCCAATAGTACCAAATCAAATTTATTGGTATAAGGGTATGATTCAAGTCAAACCTTATTTTAATAGGTAACCAGTAAACTTGCTACAGTAATCATCAGTGCAGTTCCAAAGTAAAATTTGCCTGGTTGAACCATGCTGGTATTTATGTTGGTTCAGACAAATGTATTTTACTTTGCCATTTCAACTGCTCAGGAGTATGGTCAGGTCCTGTGTCTCAGCTGGGGAGAGGGGAACAATGAGCTGTAATAATTCAGCCACTTGAGATAATCTGTACATACCCTTAGTGTACTGGCAAGCTCCAAACCTTTTCTACACATTTTCATGACATTATTATCTACTTTTTCAAGTACATGAATCAACTGTGGACACTCAGATTACTTCATAACGATCCCAGAAAGAAACAGTTTAATAACAGAGAATAGGTGTAGTTTGCATAGAACCAAAATTCATAGTTTTCCCCTAAATACACTGAAGGGATTATCTGGGTTTGTGAATCATGATTCAGATCTTAAGAATGTGAGATACACCCCCGAAAGCAGATGGTTCAACAGTTACTCAAAACTCTTTGATACCACTTGGGACCTTTCCAGTACTTCTGGTTAAGCAAGTGCTTAGCTACTCCTCTCCTCTGTGGCTGCCATGTGCAGTAGAGCCAAGGGATGAATAAAGACATCAGACACTTCCCACTTTAATACCCTGCTAACTCTGGCAATATAAATGGCCCAGTCTTTTTACATCCAAAGGCTATTCCCTGATTCCTTTGGTCAAGTTTTGTATAAATTCAACTTTAGCACCTTCCCTGATATCTGAATTAGAGCAAGGATTTTGGAACTGGGTCTGGGACCATTCCTGAGTTGTCTACAGTAATGGCTCCAGCATGCAGAAGGAGCTAGACTGAGCTGGGGTTACAGAGGATCTGCTTTCAGCTTCTCACAGGACTGAGTGCATTGCATGGAGACCACATGGAAGCAGGTCCTTGGCTGTGCTGGGTGTGTCTGCTGCTTGGAACAAGCTCTGCACTCACACACAGTGCTGCAGTGACCTTTGTATTTCCATAAGTGTCTCAAGTACAGCGTATTTGTGATGTTGGAGCAGGAAGGAGAGCTACCTGGAACCAGACCAAAGCAGAGACAAGCAAAGTCTGCCCAGACCTGAGCATCCTGAGAGTGCACTGAGGTGGCTGCTCTCTGCACAGCATTCCCAGGTGGAGCTGGGACTTGGAGTTGGGTGGGGTTTCCCCCCAAACTCACGAAGGATCTGTAGTTCCACATACCAGCCAGCCTGGGATCCAATACTATTCTCTCGGCTTCCTTATTTCCTGGGGCTCTCAGACATGTCTTTCACAAGGAAATTGAACTTTTAATGCCAATACAGCCAGATTACACAGTCAGACTTGGGTGGCAAAGTCAGAAGCCTGGATCTGGGAACTGAGAGTGGGAGGGTGGGACATGAGCTTTTATGAAGGATCATTTTATGAAGGTGAGGAGGTTCTGCTGGTATTGGTAGCATACTAGAGGACAAATGTTCCTTCCCTTTGATCTGTAGCCTGCTTCACCCTGTAGGATTTTCACAAGAGGATTTATCAGCCTGTACGTTTGTTAAAGTGAAGCCAGAAAGGGAAAATAGTCCCTTCAGTCTTTGCTAGTGGAAATTGCTCTGTGTGAAAACCCAGAGCACAATGAGAAATAAATAAATTGAAACCCAGAGCTGAGAAATAAACAATCCCAGTGGGAACAGTGTGATCATAGGAAAATAAGAACAATAAATTGCCCTTCTCTGAGGTTTCAGGGCTCTTAAAAAACATCAAATAATTCTCATAGCTCCTTCCAAATATAGCAGCAGTGATCTTCTCCCCCCTGCCCCTCCCTCCAATTTTACAGATTAGGATGTTGAGGTACAGTGACAAAACAGTCCAAGTGGCAGTTGCAGTGTTTAGTACATACGTACATTTCACAGTTTTAGAGACACCTGAGTAGCTTGATATCAGAAGAGTAAGGCCCTATTAGTACAGTGATCTGTCTGGTGTAATTTTCCACTGCTTGCTGTACTTACTCAGCAGTAGCTTAGGTATCTTTAACCAGCATTGTACTGTGCAGTGTCGTCATATTCTGTAATCCAATTCATTTATTCCTAGGACCAGTGTGATTTTCTCTCTGACCTCTTTAATATCATGGACTGAAGAATTGCCCCAGCCTCTGTTCTAGTCCAAGCAAATCAATCCAGATGGGACTTGGACATATTTTCATCTCTTCACTTTCAAGGTCTAGATTCATTTTTCTAGAGAAAATGTTCCAGGCTCATTCTCTAATCCAGCTTCAGAGTGATGCTTCTTGGCTTTGCTATGCTACGTAACCCCAAGCATGGCCGGTTTTTCATGAGAGTTCAGAATATGAGAAAAATCTTCTGAAGAAAAGAGAGAAGAGATGCCATCAGCTAAAGGGAGAGAGAAGGAGGGTCCTCCTGTCCCTGGAGCCTCTAGGGGTTCACTGTGACTGCAGAGAAATGGGCTGGAGGTGCATGAACCAGGCAACAAGGAGAGAACACCTCAAAGGTAGCATTGCCAAAAAGGATGTCTGGTCTGGACTTCACATGTGCATAAAGGGCACTGGCCTTAACCAGGTTATAAACAGAGTCTTTCTCTTTCTGAAGTGCAGGTTTTACTGTTGAGACAAGTGTGTGCCATGGTTGCAGGAGGTGTCTGTGAGCTCCTCAGAGGGCAGTGGTTTGTAAGCAAACTAGCCACAAATACATCAGCCAGTGGATTAGTAAGTGGTGTGGGTGGGTGTAGGACATGTGCATACATACACACACAGACATGCATACACATGCATTTCTGTCTCTGCCAAGCTTCTGCTAAGTGGTATCATTGAAACAAACTGCCAGATGAGTTAGGATCTTTGGGTGAAAGTGTGTGTGTTTGAAAATACGGCAATAACAACATTTCCTTTGAACAGACCACTGTGTAAAGATACCATTGCATTGCAGAGGCTCACCAAAGAGCAACTTCGATCAATCTGTGTGCTGAATCTGGTGAAACAAGTCTGCAAACAGAATTTGTTGGTGGACTGATGGTAATTACATTGCAGTTGAAGGCAGCTTGCAGACTTGAGGCTAAACTCAAAACTCTGAAGCAGATTTATTTATCATTACTGCTGCAAAGCCCCCTTCACTCTGAGTTGGTTTCACACTGCTCTGAGAAGAGGGAGGTAAATTTGGGAACAGAAAAATAAAGTGTATTGGCTAACAATCAGCATTTTAGGCTCCTTCATTATTTGTGAGCAGTGGCTTTCATTTTTGAACACAGATTATAGAGAAAAAAAAATCTCGTATTTCAAAGGGAGAGGAAGACCCTGGGTGTACTACAAAAGAGTAGCATGCAAAGATGTGATGCAGAGATACAATACTTAAAGAAAAAAAGTAGTGAGCGTCTATGGGCTTGATCCAAATGCCTACTCAAACTGATTAGAGTCCTTCCCCAGACTTCAATGGGATCAGGCCCCTGATATTTCATAAACACTGATATATATTTTAAATTATTTAAGAAAGTTAAGATGATAGAGAGATTGTCAACTTACAGCAGTGGTGGTTAGATAGTATAACACCCTCCTCCTAAGAGATGCTACATCAAGATGATCAGGGAATTATGTGCATAAAATAAATCCTCAGGCTTCAAGATAAGAACACACTGCAGTTATTTGCCATATGGTTCAGACTAAAATTTCTTGCTAGCCCAGCTCAGATTCTCTTCCTTCTCCTTCCTGATATGTTCCAGCTGAGCTCAGCTATTCCTGGGCTGGTTCTAAGCATATTAAGAAAAATCTATGTCAGTGCCCACCGTATTTTATTTTCTGTAATCTGAGCTATGCAGGCAACCAAACCCTTGTGCTGCTTGCTGTTACACTCTGCTGGTGTCCCGGTGCCCCCGTCAGCACCTCGGGTCTGCCCATGTGCAGTCAGGAGCAGAAGAGGGACCTCACTCTGCTCTCTGGGAAGATTTCAGCAAAAGCTGAGCCTCAACATAGCTGTGCTCACACTGGAGTCAGTCAGAGCTTTGTTGTATGGGAGATTTAATATTGACTTCAGCAGAACACTGCAAAAATCTCACAGGAAATAGCTGATTAGAGAAAAGTAGTAGTTTAGGTCAAAGTGAAGAGAAATCTTCTCATTCCATTGGAATAGATGATTTTGATCAATTTTTTGCAGAGGCCAGTGTGGCGTGTCTCTATTTTACATGAGTGAGGGAGAATGAGGCAAGGGCAGGGGTGCAGGAAGGGAAAGAGAAAGCAGTTAATTTGACTGAATAAAGATAAAAGAATGCAAGCACCACCGAGTTTGCTGTTTATCTGGACATTGTGTAATGTTGCAGAATCAGATGTGGCACTCTGGCTTTTGCACAGAAATGCCCAGGGAGAAATCCAGCCTTACTGCTATGAATAATGAGTATTTTAGAGGGGAGCTCCTGATCTCTTCTCCTCCCCACAAGGTATTCACTTTGCAAGTAAATTTGTGGCACTCTGAGCTTCCTAAATAAGATAATTTTTTCTTTGATTGAGGAATTAATTTCTGTTTCCACCCCACTGCAGGGCAAAAAAAGGGCATGGAAATGCCTGGGTGCCTCAGCATCCTTTCAGGGGAGAGTATGAGTGTTTGGCAGAGGCGAGAGCCCAGACAGTCCAAATTCATCCAAAGTTAATCCTTTTTGGTTGGGATGGAGGTCTGTCATTTAGAAACAAAGGTGGGAGGAGAAAGCTGCAGAGGTTATAAGGAAGAGCAAAGCCCTGGGATTGTAGAAGGTCTGTGAGGTCCCGCCAGGTCTGGATTGATTAGTATTCAGTATTTATAATATCTCCATAATGGTAAAACAAAAGAAAACAAGCCCAGAGAATGCATTTTTAATCATCAATCACTGCTCTTTGTTTGTCATGAATGAGCAGCGAGAGGAAATAGTCTCCCATAATCACCTCCCTTCACATCTCCTGCCACACAGGCCTCGCTGGGTGTGCTAAAAGGGAAATAAATAAACAAGCAGCAGATCTCAAAATAAATCCCAGAGACATGGGTGCTACGTGGGTTATCAGACCCACACACAGGGGTCTTGTTGAGGATACAAAGTGAGGGAAGGACATTTACAAAGCATAAAAACAAAGACAAAGCATGCTACAGCATTAGATGCAAGAAAAAAAGGGAGGACTGGTGTTACAGAGGGGCAGCAGGTGAAGGAGATCAGAGAATGATCAGTGGCAGAATAGTGAGAAAAAGCATGTCAGAATAGGGACTGCTCATGGGAAATACGATATTAGGATGGAAAGCTTGGAAAGCATCAAATCTAAAAGAATTTCAGCCTTTTCAGAATCTGAGGATCATATAATTATAGGATTTCCACATGAAAAAATTATTTTTCTCAAGGATAACATGTGTGCTGGAAAAAAAAACTATTGAAAAGCCCATTGTTTCTATTAGGAGCCCCCAAAACCACATCTTATCAGGGACAGCACTATGCCAAACTTCTCCAATGGGATCCCTGCTTTGATCTTGCAGCAGTTCTCACAGGGCCTTTATTGTAGTCCCAAATGCCTCTCGGGAGGAAGGGAGACATTATAATTCTTCCTTAATAAGTGAGATAACAGACTTCTGGGAGGGTAAGGCCCAAATTTTCTAAAGCATGGCTAGTGACTCCACACCCACTTGGTGCGTTTAGATGAGTGTTCCCAGTGTGACAGGAGACCGGAGCCATCAGATCAGCCTGTAAGGAGCAGACACGCTACATCTGAATCCTATTGAAAAATAATAAAAAGGTAATGACTTTGTCATTACTGGACATGGGTTTGTCTGTTGGCAAGGGGGGAGGAAGGGGAGGTTTTCTGCATGCAGGCTATAAATAATGTTTCCCATTATCCTGTGCAGTTCTCCTGCATTCCTTACGCAGCCCTTGGTTTGCCTCCATCTCACTGGGCCAGTGCAAAACTCCCACACCATCCTGCCAGGCTGGCAAGTGCTGCTAGAAAAGGGAGAGGGCCAAGGAATCCCTGTGTCTGTGTCCCAGTGCCAGTGTGACCCACGGCGACATTGAGCAAGACAAGAGATAATCAAGTCACCTCCTCTTGCCCAGGACATAAGGTGCAGGTGACCAGATGGAAGGGGCTCAGTTTCAGAAAAGTCCATCAATAAATATTCCCTGATGGAAGTGTTCTGAGATACCCAGGAGAGGCAGTGTGGAAGGGTCATGGTCTTGTAATTAGCTCAGCTCTGGGCACTAACAGCATCTCCTTGAGCAACTGAGACTCGGTTGCAAACCCTGACTTTGAAGAATTATAAACCATTTATTAAAAGGCCAAACTATATTGCACTAGCTCTGTCTTTAACCAAATTCAGGGCAAATATTTGCACTGTTTAGTTGGAGACACTCAAAATTGCACATCTCAGTTCAGCAGGTGAGGCTTGCTAGTGAAGTGCTGAAGGGAGGGACCTCAAGAACTGCTCTGGCTTCGGACTTGTCAGGAAAATTGCAGCATTTAAACTAAAGGTGTGCTCTTAAATCAATAGCCCAAAACGTAGATGCCTACAAGGATATTTTTAAAACTGCCTTTATGTAACTAGCTTGATATAATTAAGAACTGATTTAAGCTCAAACAAAATAACTCCATCTTGAACCCAAATTGAAGTCCCCACACTGAGAATTGCATCTGCTGAACTAAATTAGTCAGAAAATCAGGGCAACTTTATGCTGTAAACAGACTTAGAGCTGTGGAGAATATTCCAGTTCTGTGTCCAGCTCTGCCACTGATTCACTGTGTCCCTAGGCAAGACTTTTAAGTTTTCCATCCATAAACTGTAATAAAATCTATGTAGGTGCCAGGTGATGTAGTGCCTAATTAATTAGTAAATTAATATAATGAACTCTAACTTGAAGGTCTGTATCAGCACAAATGAATTGTTAATATAAATTTTTATTATTTATTGCTATTTAGTTGATTATTTTCTAACACAGACAGACAATTACAAACATACTTCACACTTGAATTCCAGTTTTATTATTGTTGTTGATTATTTATTATTGTTTCCTCCTGTATTTATTTGTTACCTTTAGTAGTCTCTCTTAGGACTAAGCCCCAAACCAGAGGATGCTACCCAGACACATGGAATAGTGAAGTCACTGGGAAATTTTGGGCAGAACTGTGTTTAAATGCAGGGATGTTTCTTGTTAAGTGTCAAGTCTTTTGGTTGAATCTTTATATATATTTGAGGCAAATAAGACAGGTAAGGACAGATTCTGAGCGTGGTAAACTCTTGTACACACTCATTTATACCAACCAAAAGTTAGTATCAGTCTGTAGGCCTTTAATTAGGTCTGCAAGGTTTCAATATTTATATAACATACTTGCATATTGATATTAATTATATGTATTTCTAAGCAAAGACGTTTCAAAATGCAGAGCCTGATCCACTTCAATATAAATAATTCTTGCCCCAGTACTGCCAGCACAGGGGATTTGGAGCAGGGTACAATGGGGATCTAACCAATTTCTTCTTTTGAAATGGGTGCATGCAAAGAAATAAGTGCCTGTGACAAAAAGGCACTAGGCAAACGATGACCACATGATAGTCCTTGATTACTTGTGCCATTCCAATGCTAAAATATGGAAGTAGATAATATTGCACTTGCAACTGAAAAAATGCCTCCTCCTCCTCTGCAATTACTTTTAATTTTCCATTATGAAACTAAGTAAATACACAGGCTTATTATAGTGCATGTCTGAGTGATTTCTTCATTCTTCCAGTGAGTTGTGAAGCATGATCAGAGGTCCTGGACTGCACCCTGGTCTGCGCTGGGTTTGGAAAATGTCACTCCTGATGCCTGATGGCTCTTGGGCAGTACACATGGGATAGGTGACTGGTTCAGTCCAGTTTGGTACTTTGGTCAGTCTAGACCTCCTCATTTACTAGAGATTACGTGCCTCTTTGAGGAACTAATGTGGCATGTAGGCCTATGGAAAGCATGTTACCTGCTCCGAGTGGGCAGGAACAAGGCATCTCAGCCTGAGTGTTGCCATGGGCCTCAGAGCTACAGGAACTACCTTTGCAGTCCTTCCTCCTCCCTTCTACTCAAAGCAGGGTGACCTGAGGACAAAGTTAGAACCCTCAGCATGTATTTCTCTGCTTATGGCATTTTAATCCATGCCCTTCTCATGTTGTTTTAGCATCATTTTTCTTGTGTGAGTAATTTTTGAGGGTACGTGGTTTTCTCAGGCTGCACTTGCACAGCATAGCCAGATGGAGTGTTCTGGGGTATATGCGGGGTGTGAATAAAATACATTAATCTCTACCCTGCAGTAAAGACACAGCCAGTGTGCTTGACCAACAGCTGTCCTGTCATCAGTGTAAATACTGTGTTCACTTCTGTGCTGAATGGCTTGTATTACCTTCCCATGCTCACATCTCATTGCTGCCCAGCAGCTCACAAGGGGATTTGACAGACACTCACCACATCCTGCATGTCTACACAGCTGCACCCACCCCACTCCACGGTGGAGCAAAAGCAAGGCAAATTCTATGAAGTTAGGCTTAACAAATTTCTGGGTTTAACCAAGAGTTGTGGACAGCAGATGACCTAATAATGAGTTTTGGATGCTACTATTGCTAATTGCTGAACGATAAATAGCATAAAACATGTCCTGCAACTTCAATCCATGGAAATTCATTTGAAATATGTAGCTCAATAGAGCCAATGTCTTATGGGCACTAAGCTCGCAGGATGTCCTCTCCCCAAGGGCAGCGACTAATGGCATCACTACCTGCTATGGTAAGCTAAAGAAAGGCTGGAAATAGATGAAACCTCTTTGGAGATGAAGGAGCACGTGGAATATGAGCTGTCAATGATCTTGTGCAACTGAACTGTTTGTTAACTTTTCAGGCAAGCAGGAACTACTGAAGATGGGAACCATAACTGTGTAAGGTCTCACGGGTTTAGTAAATGCCAACAAAGAGAACATAAGAGGAAAGGGAATGAAACTATTGTCCAAGATTCCTTTTGGATTTTTTCCACTGTCGTGTTGTATGCTTGAAACAGAAAAGAGCAAAACTGAGAGACATTTTCCTTAGAGGTCTTTGGTTAAGGATCTTCAGTCCCAACGAGAGACATGATTTGGTTTGAGTTGAATCCTGAGCAGTGGGCAAGGAACCCCCATGGGCATGAACAAAACTGAATCTGTACTGAAGGATTCTGGCTCACCAGATACATCTCAGTCAGCTTCTGTTTCAGGTTTATTGATGAATTTTCCAGTGCTGTTAAACTATATCATGAGCCTGTTGAGAAAGTAAATTGCATTTTAGAGGAAATCTGAATGAAATTGGGTATGTTCAGAATTAGCAAAAGGCTTTTGGGATCGCCCTGCTGATGGCCATATTGCTCCACTGATGGCCATATTGCTCCTTTCTTAGTCTGTGTTTCAGACCCACTTTTCTGACAGATGCAGATGCCAGCACTTTTGGTTTGGGGGCAGTATTGACACAAGAACACAAAGGACTTGTGAGGGTGGTGCCTTATTACAACACTAAATTAGCTGGAGAGAGATTACTGCACCACTTAAAAGGAACCCCTGCAATGGTTAAATCTATAGAGCATTTTCATCCACTGTTCAACACGGAAGTAAAATTGCTTTGGGTTGATGACAGGAAGATGCTGCATAAATAGTTAAGTATGCATCATTTGCAATTTGCTAAATTATTTTCTTTTTATCTAGAATGGGCTGTGTAAGGTGTCATTACCTCCTGTTCTATCTGGCTGAGGAGCTGCACACTCTGGGGCTCGTATAGCGAACATCAGAGGGCTGCATGGGCTTTGAGTGAGCTGTGGTCTGGAAGGAGACTCCAAGCTGTCAGCGGCATAGCTCATACAGTGTCTGAGCCTCTCAGGACACACAGGGGAGCATACGCAGAAGAGACCTGTGGTGATAAACAGGACCACCTCAAAAACTCTTACCCAAGTTCTCCTCCTAACTAGGCCAGCTCCACAGCACTTCAAAATTAGAAAACTTCCAAACAGAAGGAAGACCATTCAGTCTGTGTTCAACACATTAGATGAGAGAAATGCAAAAATGTCAACAAGAGAAAATAGTAAGTAAATGCAATTAAAAGTAACGATGCAGGTTTAATTAAAGGGCCCTATTCTCCCAAGCCTTCATTCTTCAGGGATGTCTCATAAGCAAGAATTCACCGCTTGGGACCTGCTGTCTTTTACTTTTGTGAGAAGAAGTTGGGACATTTACTTTCAGAAACACGTGGGTTTAAACCCAGCAGTGTCTCTCCAGCATATCAAATTCAAGAAGTTTGCTGGTTGTATTTTCGGCAGTTTATAAATACTTGCCACAATTATTATAACAGTCTCACACAGTCCTATTTACTTTAATAATCCCATTTTTATGCCTTTTTTTCCTGCTTTCTTACTGTGAAGAGGTAAAAATAAATAACTACAGAATGAAAAAGTCCAAACAATACACAAATATACAAAACCTCAGATTTTTCAAAGACACTGGCACTTTAAACATTATTTCCACAAAATATGTCTCTGCACTATA
Source organism: Argya squamiceps (assembly GCA_037834095.1). Taxonomy (NCBI): domain Eukaryota; kingdom Metazoa; phylum Chordata; class Aves; order Passeriformes; family Leiothrichidae; genus Argya; species Argya squamiceps. The sequence goes on along the minus strand of JBBMKD010000070.1, from coordinate 7,909,244 downwards.
AGTTTGGCCTGGTTAGTAGAAATCTAGTCTTTACAGGGACCTAAATATTTAACTCAATTGATGCATATTGCTAAACTTGACTGCTCAAAATTCATGAGTCAGACTCCACTCCTCCCTGAGCTGCCAAATCATAGGATTTTCACAAAAGCCATTAAAAATTTATTTCTTTGGAAGTTTTGTATTTGTTCTCTGGCTTCTGAGGCTTTTGACAGCACTAGGCCACATTTCCAAGTGTCCTTGTGTAAATGCAAGTGCTAGAAACAAGTCATTCCAGGAGCTGGGGATCAAAAGAGAACACCAAATATTGGAAGACTGACAATAAGAGCTCAAGACCTGGCAGTAGTCCCACAAACGCTCATGTATGTGAGTCACTTTTACTCACATGAGTAGTCACATCAAAATCAGAGGAATTAGTCTATTATTATTAATTATTATTATTTATGTGTGTAGCAATAGCACATAGGAGTTGTGGTTATGGAGCTGGGCCACATTGTGCAAGGCACTGACAAATCCAGAGCAAAACCATGGTTTCTGCCCCAAAGAGCTGATGGTGTAAACACCAGACAAGAGGCAACAGGTGGAGACAGACACAGACAAGGAAGCGCATGGGAAGAGCAAGACGCTCCTGCAAGAGCTTCTGTGTGGGTGTGCTGATGTGGAGCTCCCTGCTGCCAATGAGCAAAATTATCCAAGGGTGTCCAGGTTTGCCTAGCTTTGGCCTAGGGCCCAAATCCTGGAAGCCCTACGATGGAGGCAGGCAGCTGTACCTCCAAACCCCAGTGCTGAGTGCATGGTGCCAGTGAGCCCAGGCTCTTGCCTTCTGTAGAGGTAACCAGGGGATGAAGGAAAAGGTCTCTGTGGATGCTTCTAAGGAATTGCCACCACAAAATGTGCACATGCAAGTGTAACGTATACTCACTGTCTCAGTGAAAGGAAAGGTGGAGCCGGGGGAAAGTAGTTTAACACAGAAATGTGATGCCTGCCTGCTGGAAATTCAGGTGCATGACAACTCTTGTCTCTGATCCTGCAACAACATCTCCCAAAACCAGCCCAGTCTACAAGGCTGTTCATAGCTTGCACATTTGCTCCTTGGCATTTTCTCTAGGATCCAGACTCACAAAAGTTAGTCCTGTGTGCAACTGCCAGCAAATCCAGCACAGCCGAACTGAGAAATACTACAGTTGTAGATCTGAGACAATGGTTAGTTCTAAACTTGAGTGAAATCCAGACAAAGAACATTAGCAAAAGAAAAGTACAGAAGTTTAGAAGTTTCTAAAACAGCAACTGAACATCATGACTAGGAAAACCAGCAGGAGAATAAAGTGGTACACACAACCTAGTTATTTGTCATCTCCATGGAGTTTAGTCTTAGGGAACTAAGGTGAACAGGGGTCAGCAGGCTGCAAAATACAAAATTTTATAAAATTTACATTGGTCCTCTGGGAAGGAGACGGATGGGGAAGAGGAACCACTGGTGCAGGAACAGGGTAGGGGACAGGCAGCTGCCCTCGCGGGCTGGGAAATGGGGACACTTTCTCGCCTTTTCCTTTGCCAGGGGTGGGTGATCCGGTCCGGGTTTTGCAGGCGCCTCTCCCTTGACTGCCTGCCCTGCCTGCCTGGAGACCGAGTCCGCTCCGTGCCCGCTCCCTCCCGCCGCTCCCCCCTTCCCCACCCCGGGCGGGCCGGGGCAGGCGGCAGCGGGCTCCAGGCCGGGTTTTGCGCGACGCCCGCCCTCCTGTTAGAAATAGGAAAATTCAATAATCAAAGCAAAGGGGAGCGCGAGGAGGAAAAATCCGGGATCAGGGCAAGTTTGATGGCGCATGCGCGCTGCTGCCTCCATCCCAAACACACACACATTTCCCTAGACGTGGAAAGTCAACCAAAGCAGCCCCAATGGCAGGTAAGCCCGTCCGCTCCCGCCCGGCCCCGGCCCCGCCGCCGGC